>KK502414.1:1609928-1689973 GCA_000688735.1 Glossina austeni | reverse complement strand
CAACTATTTTTCACTACATTTTTCATTGGAATATTCATTTGTATTTACATATATTTACATCAAGTACGTAGCTTTAACTGCTACAGATGAATATATAAACTGTTAGTGAGCTGAAAAAAAGAAAACAAATAATAAAATTATATTCGGTCGTGACCGAATCTTTTATATGCATCACCGTTATCCTAAATATGAGAAAGAAAGTAAAATAATTAAATTTTCATGATCTATAATAGGGAGTGGGCGCGGCTTATATTTTTTAAATTTTCGGATGAAAAGTTTTTATCGCTTAGGGATTGTGGGCGTTGTAGGCGCGTCCTTGGTAAACTTTAAGTCACTTCCAAACTCTTTTGTAAATTTGGAAGCGATATCTTCAGTTGCGTTAACGGGAGAATGTTTACCACAAATAGTACAAAATTGCGCAAACAGATAAATGGATAGACGAACAGACTGACACGTTAGATGGAGATGGTGCATTCTAAATTTCGAACTGGTCTAAAATTTGTATACTTTATAGGATTTTTGAAGTTCGTTTCTGTGCCCAATAAATGTACTGAAAAAAATTAAAGTTCGATACACTATAATACTGGGAAGGCGTGGTCAATTTTTTCCACTGCAACATCGTCTATAGAATACATGTACAAAGTTTTGTAGATTTATCTTCTGTAGTTTATTTAGAATTCGATGCTGATCGAGAATATATATGCTTTGTGGAGTGTCTGATGTTTCCGTCTGGGCGTTGCAAACTTTTTGACAAAATGATCTTTCAGTGGGCGGTGTAAAAACAGTGCTTAGAAAAACAGTAAAAAGGTGCACAAAAAGCATTCAGTACGCGACACCAACAACGACAATGATGATAACGGTGACGGAAAATAACAATTGGATCATCAGCTATGTGACAAGTGACAAATGATTTTTCATATACCAAGTGTTACTAGTGCTGTGCATACTGTTACTTTTACAATGATTTGCTGCACAAATGTTGAAGAGAGGAGTAGTTTAGTTTGAGAAAAATTTATAACTCAAAATTATTATTCAAAAAGCTAAGTGAACAAAAATGCGAAAACAATTTTATCAAAATTATGGAAATATGATTTCACGGAATATAAACGAAAGAAGGATAAATTTGATGACAACTGAAATCAATCAACTTTTTTAATTTCAAAAATAAGGCAACATAAGCCTTATTAGTACACTATATGGGAGCGTAGACTTTTTCTCTTAGCAAAGTCAAACTTAAAGCCAGTGGGAATGTAAGTCTGTTGCAATGCTTTTACAAATTCCCTCGAAAGTGTCGCTTTGTGTCACTAGAATCGATAGCAGGTGTTGCAGTTTTGCCAAAAGTACGCATCGATTATTGTTAAAAATTTAAGCATTCCCTTTCTATGGCGTCCTAGCAATTGGTTCACTTATCGGCCCGCGTGTGCTAAACGTCCGCTGCCTGTGTTAGGTCAACGATCAGGCCAATTCCTTTCGTCCGCGTTTTCAGGGCTGCTATTACGTACATGTTATTATAAACGGTGCGAGCAGGCAATATTGTTGTTATTACCATTCGCCATTGGTCTCATCAATAAATTTTAATAGTTTAAAATCTATTACATATGAGTGAAATCCTCAAGCCAGTTGAACTCTTGGTATTTTCTTAAAAACTTTCTTGCGTTCACAGCCACTTGCTATATATGTATTCTAATTTGAAAAATTTGTAGTTTCTCATTGGCGTCATTTCAGGGCTTCAAGCTCGTGAGTGATTGGTATCATTTCGATCAGTTTGGAAACTGAAGATGCTTTAAACTTCAAAGTTACTGTTATTTACTTAACGATTCCATCTGCATCTTTGAGCAAAATTTTTCGGGCAACTTATTATCTCTCAATTTTTCTGGTTGTTCTGAGCTTCAACAAGTTCACGCTCATTTTAAAATCAACAAGCGCTTGGAAAAACACACTTCTTTTTTCCTTGTTTTATAGTACTAAGAATATAGCGCTGCTAGAGACGTCGTGTGGACATTTACAAGCCCACGCAATGGATATCTGTGGACGTCATTTATGTCAACGGGCTAAGTTCGTGTACGAGTGATTGCCACTATTTTTATCACTTTGGACACTCATGATGCCTTGAACTTCAAATCTACTTCCATCCTGCAAGCAAAACTTTCTCTTTGAAAACAGCAGCAGTCTAACATTAATTGTCGCCGGGGGCCTCAAGAAGAGATTTAGATCAATTCAAAGCTTTAAGTTGTCTCGGAGACTTAGAAAATTAAATTTCTGATTATTACAAACAGAGTAACAAAGCTTTCGTGCCATTCAAAATTGGTTTCTGAGAGAGTTCTCGATTTAATGCAAAATCTTTGAAGGGAAACTTTACAATAATATATTAAATGTTGGCAATGCTTCCAGTATTTGCATGCAAAGGCATGTCATAGCAGCTACGCCCAAATAAAATGACAAACGTTAAAGATGGCAAAGCAAAAAAGAAAAAAGAAGAAGAACGTTCGTTTTGCTGGTTTTGTTTTTCATTATCGTCACAGTTGAGCAAAGAAAATCGTTTATGGCTGTAATGTCGCGTTAAAATGAACAAAAAAAAAAAAAAGAAAAAAGAGAAAGAAGAAAAAAAGAACTCATTTCAATTTTTCCTTTTTTAAATTTTCATTTTTGAAAGTAGAGTTCAACATACAGATCCGACAACAATGACAATAAAAGCTACAGTAAGAGCGGGAACAGTGAATGTTTCAAACTGAAGTAAAAAGCAGAAAAACAAAATGCATATGAAATGAGTTGAGGAAATGGAGTCACACATAACACCGACATATGCATTCCGACGGATGTAGTTGTATGAGTAAAAATACTACAATACATCCATGGACTGTGACTGAATGACTGACTGTTACCTTTTTTTTTCATTTATTCAGAAAGCAAAAAAAAAAAAAGAAATGTGTTTTCGTACAATTGCAACCAACATCAGTCGGTTAACGACAAAAGGGAAAATGACAAACGGAAGTGAATATTTTACGCTTGTTCCCACATAAATGTGTATCCATGTGTGCATGCCAGCGCATACGCTATAGGCACACTCTCACACGAACATGACGTTATTTCTTCGTTATTTTTCTATCAATACTCTGTTGCATTCAAACTAGAGAAATATTTTTGGAGGGTAAGTAATAAATTTTAACGAAAATTGCATGAAAATTCATTTTTTCTACTTCGTAGATATAAAATAATGTCAAGAAATTCTATTCACATAAATATTCAAGGGATGTAAATATGTTTCTATGTGTGTGTAAATACTTGCATGTAAAGCAAATACATAGTTTAGTATAAACCAGTCGGTATTTTGCAATAGTCAGCAAAGTCTGCAAACATTAGCGAGTACAACATAAACGGTGCTTTAGAAGTATAAACGTCCAACATACATGTGTGCTTTTCGAGGTAAGAAAGAATTTGCTTGGAATTGTAAGCTGAAAGTTTTGTGACAAACAAGGGTAGTACATACATTAATATTAAAGTATTTGCTTTTCTTTTTTATATTATTTTGTATACATGAGTCTCTCCATTTCTTATTTGAAAATTAGGGCTACAAAAGTTCGTTTAATATCTATTTACATATCGTTTACGATACATCCATGTGATTGAAAGTTGGCGATAAAAGGATCTCTCCAAAGCTCTTTCGTAATTATTGCGCAATTGAGATCATCATCATAATCCCCTTTTATATGGCAACGTATAAATTACGTTTCTCTCTCTCCTTCGAGTTTTCTTTCGAATTTTGCGAATTTTCCGTTAACAGTCAGAGGATTTAGTTTTTCTGTTTTTCTGTTTTATTAGAGAGGCGGGTAAGGGTTACATAACCAGTGCAGGTGCTCGGTGTACATTGAGGGGATAAACGATAATGCTGACAGACCTGATCTAATCTTCCATTATAACGTTTAAGTTTTTAATAAAACTCGGAGCGTGAGTTCTCCTCAAGTTCTCTGTGCATCAGTGCCATTATGAACTTAATAGTTCTTTAATTAATCTTCCGAACTAAGCATTCCATTCACACAATGCTGCAAACGAACTATTTAACCAACTTTAAAAATAACAAGTGAAACCATTATAGTCTGGCTAGGCCCGCTATTAATTACCATACACCCCTTGGTCTAAGATAATTCTTACTTTTGCCATAAAACACGAAAATTACACCCTGTTTTTATATGAACTTTTTATTAAGGGACTGTATATTAAAAATTAGACTTCGTTGCAAATAAACTTACATATTAAAAATTTGACATTTCTGCCCTATACAGATTCAATTTCCGTGATAATTCTTCTGTAGCGCAAACAATAATCACTTTTTCACCTCGCTATTAATTTCTCTTCAGCAAGCGTGTCCGCTTGTCACTGTAAATTTTTTTCTACTTCCGTAAGGAGGCAACGAAAGAAGCGGCTGCTCAGGCCAAAAACAGTATCTTTTAGTAAATCGGAACTCGCAATTTTTTGCTTATGTCAAAAGCGTATAGAAATACCCATATTACACTTCTATTGCAGTCGTTTAATATGCATATATATGTGTACGTACATACACTAAAGCAAGTACTAGATTATACTCGTTAGTATTATAAATAATAATAAAAATAATAATAATAATAAAAGAAAAAAATGAAACAAAAAATTATAAAAAAACATAAACCAAGCAATAAAGTATGATAACAAGAGTGTTTCTTTTCTACTTCCTATCTCCAAGATTATATATAAAGACGAAATAAAAAACAGAAATTCATTGCATATTTTATGGCTTTATAGCTGTACGCAGTGCAATGCGTTGCTTACATGTCAGTTACAAATACAAAAACATACGTTATGATTAACATAATCTGGTTTTAGTAAATTCTTGTATATACATTTTTTTTTTCTTAAGAAAAGAGAGGAAAGTTTTATAATTTGCTTAAATAAACCATTAGTTGTTTTAAGAGAACGACGGAGAACGAGTGGTTTAAAGTTTTTTGTTCGCAATTACATACAAAAAATGAAAATGTAATGACTTCATACTTTTGCTTATGTCGTCAAGGAATACTTATCAGAAATGCCAAAACTACATGGTTTCGATGAGCTTGTGACTGAAGTCGGCGCTAACAGATTTTTCATAAATTAATGTAAGGCGAGTCGTTTAATGCGTATTTCGTTTAGGATTTATTTAGAATTTTTACCTTCCTGTTGGTTATCGAAACCAACCGACATTTTGATTTTTGTTGCTCAATCTCGGCGGAATCGATTTTCGACTTAAATGTAAGGAGAAAAATAAGATAAAGTTTCAGATGATGTTGCCGCTGCCGCCCATTCGGTAAAGTGGCGTATCCAGCTATCGCTGACCATTTGTGTGCAAATGAATACAATATCCACAAAGACTTGATGTCGGCAGACCTTGTATTTTACTAAGCACGTCTTAAGCACGTCTTTCCTTCTGTCCACTTTATTTTCTTGTGTTTCACCTGCAAGCCGCAATTTTTGAGATATTTTGCTGAAATTTGGAATACTGACATGTCTTAGCTTGGATGAGCGCTATTGAAAATGCTTCGGATCGGACCACTTTTCCGACCGCTTTCTGTATAACGCCTTATGTTAAAAAGTTATATGGATGGTATAGAGTATTTTATAGTGCGCAGAGGGCCATTCTAGTCTTTTGACTTGTTTTCATTTGTGTAAAAAGATTTTTCACTAATATTTTTCTAGCACATTTCACAGCCATGTTTTGGTTTCTTAATTTCGTTAAAAATATCTACGAATGCTTGAGGACTAAGAAGCGTATTTTACTTGAATATTCCATTATTCATCGATTGTCTATAAACTACATTTGCTCAGAGAATAAAGCGTAAAATCACTGACTGAATTTGAACAAACTGGGAACGATATTGACATATTTTGTCTAAACGCTCCGGCCTAGTTACTTGACTTTCAATCATCGAGAGCGATAAGAAATTTTTGTTAAGCAAAGACAACTAATTTAGTTTCATACTTCACGCTGATTATATTTTATGAGGCTTCCGATGTATATTTTAATGTTTTACAAGCGTTTGAAAATCTGACATGCTCCTAGTTGGAGATATAAAAATTTACTTATGAAAAATGATGCGATACTGTGTGAGAAAGCCCCAAATATTTTTATACCCATCCCTGATCGGTGAGAGGTATATTCATTTCGTCGTTTGTAATGTCCAGAAGGAAACTCCAGAAATCTTACAAAGCACATATATTGTTAATCAGCATCAAATTGCGCATCGGCTAAAGTGTGTCCGACTACGCTGTTCATTCATTCTCCTGGCGGCAAAAATAAAACTATCGTTTTCAAATTTGGCAAAAACATTCCACTACAGGTTAGTATTGGAAATGAGTCAAATCGGTCGAAGGGCATGCTCATCGTACCCGGCCACCTGCGAACGCCTGTGTTTTTTAAAAGAAATAAAAAGTTATTTCTTTTCCCCTTGCTCGCATATATATTCTATGAACGATGCTGCAATACCTGTATAACAATGGGAAAAATTGACCATGCCTACCCGATATTATAGTGTATCAAAATTGAATTTGTTTTTCAACACCTTAATAATGCGCAGAAACAACGTTCAAAAACCCATAAAATATATGTCTTCGACCAGTTTCAAATTCGGCATGCACGTAAGCATTTCTGTCTGTTTGTCCGTCCACCTATCCGTCTTTTTGTTCATTCGTCCGTGGTACACATACCCCCGTAAAAAAGAAAATGTCTTCTACATATTTACAAATGGCCAAACAGATCAAACAACACGCTTATACAACCAAAACTGAGAAGGTCTTTGCTTCCCTGTCCTTCGTTTGCTGCTCGTAAGCTACATCAGATATACGATATAAATTTCCACGAAGTTATTCTGCAAAAATCGAAAAAGTTAGCCACGCCCACCCAATGTTATGGATAACGGTGCGAGTATAAAGGTGGGAGATAACGGTGGGAGTATAAAGTTGTAACAGGAGATAAGCAGATCTTGGCGTTATTTAAGGAATAGAATATCAAAAATCGTCTAAAGGGCATCTTACAAATCTGAATGCTTTTGTGGTTATTTTCGATAAGTTCTCTTTCATATGGTCCTTTTCTTTTATATGTCAAATTAACAACACAAATATAATTTCTATACCGTACGGGACTTTTCATTTTCTGTATTTTTGAGCTTAGAGATTTAAGCCACCGGAGACAAGACGAATGAAATACTTTTGTCGCTGGCGCTTTTTAATATTTTATCACACCGGCAAAATTGGTCACGAGTATTTCGTACGCATTGATATAACTTATTTATGAAAAAAAATGGATTAAGTTTATTTAATTTGAAGTAGACGCATTTCTAATTTTTATAAACACATCAAAGAACACAGGTATTCTAAAATTGTATTCACGTTTGTGGCACCAAAAAATGCTCAACAGAAAACTGATAAGATGTGTGTGTTCTTCGCCAAGGTAACATTTGGTGTCAGTTGAGAACTGGTTTTGTCACACGTCTGTCCAAATTTAAGCAGGCAGTTAATATTCGGCCTATATTAAGCTTGATGTTGTGTGCTGTGCTCCCGTGGATCGTTTGCGATCAAAAATTCACCTTTGGATGTGTATAGTTTTCTTATTGGTTGATAAATTTATTTTATTGATACTCATCAAGGCTGTATTAAGTTTGTGGGGATGTATTCATCGCCCAGAAGGACTTGAGATAGAGCCACCTTCTATTATACCGATGGATTCAGTATCACTTTCTGATTGATTTAAGCATGCCTGTCCATCTTGATTTCGTGTGTTCAACCCACAGGCCACAATTTCTGATATATTTTGATGAAATTTGGTACTTTAGAATGTTTTGGCCCAGGGACGAATGCTATTGAAAATGCTTGCGATCGAACCAGTTTTTCGAACATTTCCCATATTATGACTTTTCAAAAAAAGGATGGCACAAAGTATTCAATGGTGGGCTATGGCCCACTAAAGCGTTTTCACTTATATATATTATATATATATTTAGTTTATATTTATTTATATATATTTATTTATTATATATTATATATTATAAATTGTATATTTATTATATATTATATAAATAAAAATATACATATATATATATATATTATATGTTTTATTTGTATATCTTGTAACACATAGAGGTGGTCGAATAGATTTTTCTAAAATAAATACATAATATGTCTTTAATATGACAATTAGTATTTAAAAAATATTTTTAACAAAAACCTTGATGAAATGATTACATATTTTTCATCGGTGTAATAAATAATTATAAAGTGTAAAAAATAAACAATAAAAATATATATGTTTGCTTATATGGTTGCAGCTTGTTAATGGCGAAAAAAAGCATTAAAACAAATACATAATGTTGATACATTTATAAATGTTAAAGCAATTGAAAAGTTACTTATTTAAAAGAAATTTAAGCTATTTCTTAAATGAACGGTTCACATGTAAATGGAACAGCAGCTTAAATATCTATCTTCTTATAGAGTGTAGGGAAAAAATTTTGGAAAACGTAAATAAAAGTTAGCAGATGTTTTTGTCAGTTTGTGATATTTTCAATATCGCAAAAAAAAGAAATAAGAAAAAAAAAAATAATAATAAAACTAAGTTGCTATTACGCTTCACTCGCGACGGAATAACTTTTATTCATTCAGAATTTTTGTCGTTACCTGAGGTTCCCTCCTTTCGCATATTGAATACGCTAGATGTTTAATGTTAGCGACAGTTGGTACAGGATTTCATATAAGTCTCTCTTCTCTCTCTTTCTCTACATATTTTATATAACATTTCAATACAGTTCGTTACTATTCTTTCTTTTTTTTCGAATATGTCAGAATAAGTAATAAATTTAATCTTTTTTTTTACGTTTTTGAATTTCCCTGTTGCTGACAGTAATGCATGCTAAGCAGCATTTATTTGTGTTCAAACATGCAAAAGTGTCATTAAAGACAAAATTGAAGTTCTTTACATTTTCAACTGATTTCCTTTGTTCGACAATGATTGTGATATTAAAAGAAAGTTTTGTCAGCGCTTACTCTTCATTCGCATTGCAAAATGAAACCTTTTCTTTTCAAAAACTCATAAAGACATCATCAATTATTACAGTATTTAATTGAATTTACTAACGAGAAACTTTTCATCAAATTATTAATAATTTTCCAGATTATTACGTTGATATAATTCCTTTTTAGCGAAAAGTATCCATAACTGTCATTATATTAAATTATAGGAAGGCGAGGTATTTTCGCATTTCATTTTTCACAAGCAAATCTATTATTTTTATTATAAATTATATCCAAGTTTGTAATTAATGAAATTTCGAAATATGTGTAAAATAAATAACTTAGTCCGTATGTCATATCTCTGATTATGTATATTAGCTTGGCCGGAAAGTAAGTATTCTTGAGTTTCAGATATCGCAGAGATTTTTCTGCCTTATACTTTGAGTTTATCGTAGGTTAAGCTGGATATTTAAATCGAACATATTCGTTACGTTTCACCTTCTCGTTTTCATACACAAAAAGGGTTTTTTTTAGGCTGATAAAATGATATGTGAGGTTTGGTTTATTGACTGTGTAGGATACCTCTGTTAACACTCAACGTAGTGCCAGAGTCCTTGAAGTTGACTAAAATAACTTAGTTACTGGGTGATCACTCAATTAACACTAAAATTGCAAAAATATAAGAAATTATCCTTATGGAGATGGACCGCATTATAGATTCATACAAGCCGGAGCATATAGAAATGGCCCATGATTTAGTTTCGACCATAAGCAAAGCAAACTCCGTCTTACGACGTATTAAACTTTCCTCAAGAATTCGACGACCTGACATTATTAAAACAGTCTATATGATTTTAGCAAGACCTACATTGGAATATGCTCCCAAGACAGGGTTGGTGTGTTGAATCAACTTAACCGGTTCAAAAGCTGTCCTTGCTTTGCATTTTAAGGAAGTTATAACGGTATCCATTAGTACCATTAACACCAAAAAAATTTAAATAAAAATATTCTTCTCGGTAAAGTTGATAAACGGGCTTATCAACCTTGTTGGATGAAATCAACTTCTATGTCACATTTGATTCCCTGAGGAGCCAGCAGTTAATAAAGCTGAGCCAATTTAGATTGGATTATGAAATTTTATACAGCCAAATATTTGACTCAGTTCATGTTATAAAATCAGCTCCTTCCAACGGGCTTTCATTGTTAATGTTATACTTAAATTAAAATGAGCTAAAAACTATGTTCTTAGCTGAACTAGAACACTGTCCGGTACTCAAGTTTCTTGGACGTTTAACCATAGTTATATAAAGATTTAACTTCATCAGCTTAAAACAAATAATCGAATTCAGCCAAGATCTGTGTAGATGAATTGAAAGATTATTAAGAAAACTTCAGACCACTTCCCCTCAGGGATGAAAGATTTTCTTATCGATCGTGGGAAGATGAGGAAGATACCTTACTTAAATTCTCTTGAAACACTTCGCGTATAAAGTAGTCTTGCCGAAGAATTACAAATTGGTTAAATGGTTTTTGTTCTGCTAAAAGGTTCCGCGTTTGGATTTCGCAAGAATAACCAGAAATCCGTAGCGCACAACGAATCAAAACTAAAGAGCAAAAGTGATCTTCCTATACAATTCTAAGCTATTACATTCAAATATGTTGAACACCTATAAACCGTACTGAAAAGTAAAGCATATCAAGAGAAGTTTATAGTTATCGCATCAGTTTTCAAACGATCACGTTATTCATCTACTCTCTTAGCTATTGAAATAAATATATCAAACAATGACAAATCACTAAGAAATTGTAAGGACATCCTACCGAATTTCGTAGCTTTTTGTAATTAATAAGAATTTATGAAAGTGGAGAACTTTGCGTCCGCCTAACCTTGGTCACTATTTATTTCGAAGGTTGAAGTACTGTTAGAGTGACTGACTTGATCACCACCAACTATATTTGCTTAAAGTCTCGTGCACATCTATATATGCTATAAGAAATATGGCACAGGTTCATCATGCTGCACCAGGATGGATAGTATATATAATTGAATATGCTGTAGTTTATTCCCAGCATAAATAAAATAGTGACACCGAAAATTGCTTTAACGCCAACCTTGTATATAAGTTACACGAAAAATGCGAATTTTTTTTTATGATAGTATGTATGAGTTATAATTTAAATAAAACTTTATTCGTTTGAAAGTGATTTATTACCTTCAAAGTCTTTATGTACGTTAAGAGTTGAACTCACACCTTCGTTGTTGTTGTGGCAACAAATAAATATTTAATAAATCGAGTTAACTAACTATACAGGGATACAATATGAACGTTGAACGTACAGACATTAGTTTCAATTAAAAGCAATGAAAATTCATTCTGTGCAATGGTTGAAATGCGTTGAACTGTAAATTGAGAATTAAACAAATAGAACTAAAACTCTAACAGACAGACGGTCGTAAAGACATGCACACTTATGCCTATTAAAACATAGTACACGGTTTGTACATAGATGTTGCACGCATATACGTATGTAAGTGGCAATAGCAACAGTATGAAGTTAATAAATAGTTTAATGTGGTAGGTTTAGCACCCTTTTAGCAATTAACTGCACGCAATTCAATTGTGTTTTGCGTCTTATACATCCACACGAACACTTTCATGACGGCACACATTGTAGATACATATCTAGAAAAACAAACTCTTAAATACGTGTATGCCTATAAAATGAATGTAATATTAGAATAGCACTTAAAACTACATTTTTTTTTTTACTCTTTTCAATCGCTATGTCTTATATCTTTATCTCCCCTCCGCGTGTTGCTGTTACTTTTCTATTTTAATTTGAGTGAAATTCACTTGATTGTCGTGGATGTATGGTCACAATAAGTGCGAGTGTCAAATATCTATTTTGTCTAAATGCTTTTGGACATTTGGAAGTATTCATATTTTATATGAAATTAATGATGACTGTTTATTTCTGTGTCTGCGATTATAATATTTTTTCGGGAGGGGAGCTAGAATGGAATGAAGAAGAATTAGATGAAACAAGTCGCGTAAGCCAAGCTCAATGGCTTTACATAGTATAGTTACTAATTTCCAAAAAAGTATATTCGCAATTATTTTTTCGCTTGAACTTTTCGTCGAGTGTATTTATAATTTTATCCAGTGTAGGCGTAAGTCCAAGTTCTCAGAATTTTATCCACAAACGACCCCCACTGTGGCCATCTGGCTATTTGCAGACACGTGTGAAAGCTGGTTTAAAAATTTACATCTTCAATTTCCTCAATTTGTGGATAGTAAATACTCAAAAATCGGAACACATACCGTTGCAGTATACCTAAGTGCCGATAGTTCAATTCAAGAACGTTGCTAGTGACGAAAATAATGCTTTGAATTTATCATTTTGATTGAGCCTGGCAAACAAATTCTTCATTAAAATTTTTTGTTATTTTTATTACTAGTACCGGAAGATGGGGAACTTCGGAATATAAGTATTCTTGATCAGTTTTAAATTTTGAATTGATCTAATTGTGTCCGTCTGTCCGTCTGGCTGATCTGTCTCATGTATATGGCACAAATATTTTGCCGGTCGCGAGAACTAACATGTAGTTTGCATGGATTAGAATTCCACGGTATTAAAATTGGTTCGAATCGTTCAAAGGACACGCTTATAGTACAGTATAAGCTGAGGACCCTAAAATTTGTAGGTTTTTTGCTCATTACTCATACAGCATATACAACGAGCGTTCTTTCTGTATATAAGGTGGATGCTTAATGTCAGGCGTTCGTTCAAAGCTGTCGGAATCGAGTAAGCCCGACAGCGCTTGATTATCTATAAAAAGTGAGGAGTGGTGACTATACAATTGTCGATGAAGTATTCAACTTCCTTACTATCGAATGAAAAATCTTTGAACCCAAAAATTGCTGTCAGGTAATTTATTCAATTTACGTTCGAGTTTACTCAATGACGACTGGCTAGTGTACAGGAATTGAAACAAATGACCTCAAATTTACCACCAAAATTATTGAGCCTGAAAAGTTTGTTCAGGTTTTTTCAAGGCGAAGATGATGAATATAATCGATTCGGCCACATCCGTATATGATTTTTTTGAAGTATTTTTATTTATTGCGTTCGATGGAATTATGGACAAGTAATAACGAGAAAAGGAAAACATAAGGAAATTCATTTCATCTTTTGTTGTATTATAGTTTTATTGTAATCTACAATAAAAAAAAAGATAATACGTTAAAAACAAACAAATGCAAAAAATGTGTTTTTGCAACTGTGATGACAATGCCTACCAAAAGATAATGATATTAATAATACGTTTAGCGTTGCAATCAGCAGTTACATCAACAGCAACGAACGATAAACAACATCGCATCATGATTCCGAGAAAAGTGTACAGGAGTATGCACTTAGCGAGGAATGAGTTACATGCGATATTCAACTTGGGGGCAAATGTAAGCGAACGATGCTTATTTTCGAATTTAATATGTAAACATCTTTCTGGAACTTATTATAGAGGGCTGGAACATAGTATAAGAGCTCGCGAAACGGACGGGCGGACGTATAAGGTAAAAAGGCTGGTCAAGAAACCCGGATTTGATACTTTTTTGTTGAACGCCCAAAAAGTTGGGATGTAGTCTGTTGTGCATTACAGTCATAGGCAGTCGTATATGTATTGTTACGGAAATTCCAAATCCAGTTCAGTGCAACTAATAGATTTTCCTAAATAGCAATTTCTCTAGAGGGGGAAAACCCAAGTACATATACGTGGCGCGTCATGCAGCTGCCGGCCGTGGAAAACAATTAGCGGAAGAGCAGGTTAACGGATTAAAAATGAAGCCATGAACTCAAGTAATAGTGATATGCTTGTAAAGAAAGTATATGAATAGACTATTTGCGGAAGGCAGAGTCAGTCGGACAAAAACAGGTAGTAGAAAAAGAATATTTGAGTTGAGAAGTCGAGAGTATTGCCAAAAATAAATTGTGAATAATACTACTCTTAATGAAATTAATCGTAAATTAAAGAGTCTTGGAGTGACAACGTGGAAGTGTATTTCTCTTAAAAAGAATATCCACGATCTAGTGACATGAACAGTATCGAGAAAAGCGACTTCCGTAACAGTACAATGAGTACAATTTTTTCGAAAGAGAGAACTAGGCACAGAAATTCCTAAAGATTTCTGAAAGACTAACTATCGAAATTAGGTCTCATTTTTCACTTCTTACTGTGGCCATGCCTAGGGCGTTTCTCTGTGAAAAATTGCGAAACAAATATGAAGAATGTGGAAGAGAATACATTGCTTCCCATAGACGACGTTGTCTAAGTCTTGCATATGACATTACTCCGACTTCCGCAAAGAATTGTAGAGATAATTCAACCGATTTAAATTACAAATATTTAGTCTGATTTCACACATAAGTACATCGGTTTTTTTAACCCCTATGTCTAAGAACATCTATAACGCATAGGCACTTAACTGCTTTTGGTGCTGGTAGAGCTGGACAGAATCAATTGCTTCAACGAGCAGAGTGCCTAGGAGAAAAAAAGAATTTTACGGGTCGCCCTAACGTCACGTCTATAATATTCATATTAAGCTTGCAGCCGTTTTAAAATTATTGATTTTCTATCTTATGATAGAAAAGTAAGCCAACCTGGTTAAACGCATTTATAAACATAAACGAACATTTGAATGCAAATTCATGTTGGAATATATGAAAATATAGTATAATATATACTATGTATAACTCCATGCACTACACATACATATATACAATCTCAGAGTTATTATAATAATTTTCACAAACCCTGACATGCATTATTAAACATATTGATAAATTTATATGTATATCAACCTTTCTACATCCGTATGCATGCATAAGTGTATGTTTGCATGTTCGTATTCCCAATGGATGTACACCTAAAATATTTATGCATTTGTAATGATACAACAATAACAACCACCTTATTGTGGTTACCATTATTGCGTTATTATTCTTAAGCTTTGGTGAAATTATATTTTTGTTGTACAACTGCATTAATTGAAATGCAATCATTTCAATATTAACACTAATTGAAATATGATGATAATGGGCCAAAATTTATTGTAGAATATTAGACTAGTTGACGATTTAACATTACCATGATATAGCCGCAGTACTTTATAACTAAGCAGGGTATTATTTAGATTGCAAATTTCAATTACTTTATTGTTATTGTCATGGCTTAAAATGTTTTACGTTTTCCGCAAAAACCTTTAAAATACATTTTGCAAATGAAAGAAAAAGAGAGAAACAAAAAAAGGACTTGAACTATTATGTTAGTTTCTCTCTCGAATTGAGGTCAAAGAGTGCGTTCTATGCAACGTTCTAACACCATCGTCGTAGTGAAGGATAAAGAAAAATTCATGAGCAACGACGTGTCTGTCGCCACCCCGAAAAACTATTTCACAGTCGATAAAATTTTCAATATGATAGCAAGTGACAACGTTGAGCTATTGTATGTATGTATGTATATATATATATATTGTACGTATGTGTATATATATATAATGCAAGGTGGACTAGAGGTGACGAGAATTTGCTCTTTCAGCTTTCCCTGGTCTTTCTCTTTTATGGGATTTAATATCAAATGACATTAAAATAAGCAATCGTTTAAAGAAAATTACAAAAAAAAGAGAGTTTAATTCTTTGGAAAATTTAAAAGAGGGAAGGAATTAACGATTGTATAAAAATTCCAATTTAAAATAACGACTAATGGAAAGAAGGACAATACAATCAGCAGTATTTAGAGAAAGTTCATCTCTTCAGCACGTTCAGGATCACCAAAAGATTAAATTGCTTCAATTAACTTCAAGCGCTAAATTCGGCGATAATTAATCTATTTTTTTAAGATATAATAGAGAAAAGTTACACCCTTACTCATCATATGGATATATCACTAATGAGTAGCTAGCTAAGTAATGGAGACGATACAAAGGGAATATGCCGCTCACAGGTAGGTTTTGGTGGACTTAGAACGGGATTATCAAGCATATTTTTATTGGTATTGGAAGTATTATATCGGACGGACTGATTACTTTTTGTAGATGTGTTGATAGAAACGAGCGGGTGGGGAAGGTTTAAGCTAAGCCGCTATTTGAGTTTCAATGTCAATTTCTGCTTTGATGACAGTTTTGCAAGCTTCGTGCGGGTTCAGTGCATATCAAGGGCACTAAGGCGATTTATTAGATCAACCATGAGTCGCTTAGCGCTGTTGTTCACAGTGCAGTTGTTAATTAATATTAATAATACTTAATTCACGTACGTCTGTCAGGTTAATACTATTCTCAGGTTCTACTTTATTTAATCGTCTGGCTGCGCAGAATAATATCTTTTATCTTCTCCCACACAGTGTGCTTTCTCGTTGGTTAGTTGTATGCATGTGGATCTCTTGCCGTTTTTGTTACGGTTCTCATTATTTAACTTACTGTGTGTTCCTACATACATACCTCGGTTGTGTTACTCGGAGAAGAGGAGGAAGGTGCAGAAGCTCAGTTGATTCGCAAAAGATTGCCTCAGACTTACTTAAATCCTTTCCCAAAACAAGTTGCTACATGCGGAAATTTTGTAGGAGATATGTACTCTTCATCAGTAACAACATTTCAATCGATCTAGGCATGTTTGCCCTTTCGTCTGTTAAACACCTGCAATATCTGCAGTCCTCTCTTGGTGGTAAAAATTAAGATATCCGTTTCAAACTCGATAAAGATAGTGGAAGTTCTTGGACATAGGAGTCAAATCGATCAAAGCGTGTTATAAACTTTTGAACCGAAAGGTAACTTTTCGTACCACTCAAAATTTCGATAACTTAAGGAGCATTAAAGCCAACAAAAAAATTACAGAAAAAAAATCGGAAGGTGATATTACTTCTTCAACTGACACCCCAGAAAATAGTATAAGTGCAAAACGAGGGCTGATTTTGGGTCCTCCTAAAACGTGTCGTGGTCGTGACATCTCAAATGCCCCTTAATGGTTTGCGCGTAGAGTTGCTTTATAACTCTGGTAGTCGTACATAAAGTTTTAATGCGCATATCTACAGAGAGTATTAGCTTGCAAGCATGGGAAACTATAAAAAGTAGCAAACGCATTGGAAAGCTGGGGCAATCGCTGTAAGTGTGGATTTTCTAATTTTAAAGACGCTTTTCGTATTAGGCGACATATCATCGAAAAAGTAGATAGTCATTCTTCATGACATCATTTAAGATAACAACATCTCCTTAAAGGCAATTGAATAGTCATCTATGACTACATAGATCGAGATCTGTACGACGATAATAGTTTACGTGTAATGGCACTACTTTGGCAGCAGGATGGAATAAACTGCCCATGTGTCGTAACACTGTATGCACTCGCTAAAAAGCATACGGTTTCTTCTTTTGTTTATAACGCCCAGCAATACGGATCGTGCACTCCGTAAAGTAGAGATATTCTGGGCAAGCATAAGGCTCTTAGTAAATTCCTTTCTATCCGTTCGACATCCTGTCTATTGTCTTTTTTGGGAGAGAGAGGTGGGTGGCAAAGGTGGAGTGAAAAGTTGGAGCTTAGTATATATATTTTCAGCTCATGGTTGCACAGCGTGTTTGAAAATTGGCTAAGACTGCCAAAGGAGACAGCAGCAGTTGTAGATGCTAATGCCAAATATTTAGGAGATCATTTAAAAGGGCAGTTGAAGGTTGAGCGAAATTATAATATACACAAGTATGCAAAATACTGTAAAATTTGGCCAGCAAAGTTCGTGATCGATCAACTTTCGACAAGGATTGGATTGTATCGAAGATTCTTCACAAGACAAGCAAAACTTTCTTTTTGGTTTGTTTTGCGATCGATGCTTATTCTGAAATACTATATCTGTGAATGTTAATAATAACGAACGTTGACAGCGACCAAGCGAAAGAATTGAGACACATTATCCTCCACGACAGGCAACGATTGCAACTACCTAGACCCTTAAGAAAAAGCATAAAAATTTTCCTTAAAAACGCATACAATGTTTTCCGCTTATCCTTTAGTCAGAGTTAAAGTTTTTGCCAAGCGGATTCTTAATATTTTTATGTTCACATCTTCAATTTGCGGCACCTTTCCATTGTTCCGTCTCAAACTATTATACTTCTTGGTATGCTGCTTACATATTACACGAATTATATACTATGTGCATATAAATGTATTATTGTACATATTATTTATATGTATATTTTATATGTATATTATATGTATTTATGTACATATTATTTATAAATTTATTCATTTATATATGGACTGTAAACTATATTTAAAGACTAAAAAGACTACAAATCATTGAAAGATAGCAAACAGCTCTTAAGTAACTTAGGTACATATTTATATTAATAAGGTGAAGGTGAAGCCGCTTCATTTCAGAGTGTTGTATCTTCTCAATAACAACTCAAAGTGTGTCTGTGTGCGGTTCGGTAGAAAAGCCTTGGCGCCATCACAATTGGCCTTTTTTCTATAAATCATAGTTTTTTCTATAAAGATTTTACTTTGACGGCTGATATAAATTTTCCTTAAATATTTGTGTTTTTTGATTCTTTCAAAGCAATGCCCTTACAATGTTTGCTTAGCATATTCCCAGATCTTATTAACTTAATTAATGGTTTTATTGGAATTTTTCACAATATGTGTCTGGGTGCATATGTTTGAGATACATGCCAAAAATAGCAAAATGAAGGCATGTAAGGGCAATATAGGCCACACAACACAACCGGTCAAATCGCTTTGTGTTCATTCCCTTGTCTCAAAAAAAGTATTTTTTTGTTCTCTTGTGGTTCCTAAAGGTTACTAGCCTGTCAGCTATGGCTGTTGTTGTTCCTGGTTGATTATTATCATTGTTGCTTGAGTGGTTAAGCCCCAGCTAAATATAAGCAAACATGAGAGCAAAAATTATTTTTTACTTTAAGAGAAAAAGAAGAAGAACAAAAAAAAAACAATGGCGAAAAACTCTCTCTTGAAACTAGGACAATACACTGCATGTACCGTAGAACACCTCTAAAGAGCTGTTGCAAAGTATTTTACATAACAAACATGTACACATCCTCACCTGCACCCTCGCAGGTAGAGACGCACTATGAGTCTAATATAAAGGCAAGCAAAACTTGATATACAACAACAGCCGTTAATAACCAGCTGGCATACAATTTTATTTCGATGAGAACAACGACGTCTCGGGCTGGGAGGTGATTGTAAAGGCCAGCTTATTGTTATTGTTCATTTCATTATTTTATTTTCCTCTTCTGCGTTATTCAGAACAAATTGTTGTTGTCGGTTTCAAGAGTTAAAAACTTTAGTGCAAATGAAGTTCTACGCTGCTGTATACTTTACCACATAACCACTTTGCCGGCTTTTACCAAGTTGTTGTCGTTGTTGCCGCTAAAGCACTTTTCAAATTCATAAAATCCTAGTGTTCAGCAAAGTGCTGTAGAGTGTTTGTACTCTCCTGTTCTGTTGTTGTTGCTTTTGTGGCACGATTTTCAAAATAATTTCACCTCGCTTAACAAATATCGTGTATTACGTAGTCAACAGCTTTACCAGCAGCGTATACCTGAAATTAGTCTCGAGTTCTCTTTTTTTTTCCTTTTCTTTTTCTTTTTTTGAAAAGAAGGCCCTTTGCTTTCATTTTGCAAATCCAAGCTATTGTTTTCCTATTTGTGCATTTCCTCCCATCAAACTATGTATTATACAATAGGGAATGAATTAATAATAATTTTTCCTAAAATTTTCTTAATGTAAAAGTTATGCTCCGCTGATAATTAAAAGCGGATTACCCTAAAGTTCATCTAAGCAAGAAAAGCATTAAAATTGGTTTTAAAAGTATTTCATTGTATTATAGATCATACTAATACTACTGGATACGTTCATTGTTTGTCTGTCTATCTGTGTGTTTGTGTGTATGTCTTCTCATTGTTTTTATTGTCTTTGTTACGCCATTTTCATAATATTTTGATATTAAGTTTCAACGCTACTGTGTCTGCCATAAAATTTACTGATAAATTTAATCGTACACATTATATACACACACGTATTATGCACGATAATACCTTTCAAATTAATTCAATTAAAATTTGTTATCTACATCTCGTTTTTTCACTCCTTCTCTTATTTTGCTCACCTTTTTTCTTTTTTTTTTTTTAATTTCAGATATATAGACACAATTTTTTTGGTTATCATATCACTTTTCCCTTTTATTCAATTAATATGCGGAAAATTGAACAGTTTTTGTTATAGCAGCGCGCTATTTGTGTAATTATTTGGAATCTGTAATTAGGAAGTATGTGAAAAAGTGACAGCACTCGGGTTGCTTAAGGGGATAGTTGTCATGAAAGTTATTAAATTTATGTTTGCGATTGCGATTGAATGCATATATTTTTTAATTAACTGATATTTGATGATAAGATTTTAATCCTTAACTTAATTAATTTTATATAATAAAAAGTCAGGTAATAACAGTGTGTGGTTTTGATTTCACTTCATTAGGAAAAATAATACTTTATGCGATTTTACTGATTATTATTCCTAATGAGTGGCAAACCATTAAATACGTAAAATTTTTATTCCTAACTATAACTATAGTAATAATTTTGATATCGGAAAATACTTGTCTGAAAATGTATACATATGCACAGGGACGATGGATTAAGTCAGTGATTAAAGTTTCATCTGAATAACTTACAGCTATTGTGTAAAGTTAAGTTGCAATATTGTTCAGTTGCGAAGTTCTGAGGTGAGAAATCAATCGACAAGTGAAGAACAAGGCATTCTTGAAAGATTTTAGTTCTTCGGTAAAAATCGTAAAATGTGTGATAAGGTGTTCAGCGTACACCAGTTGAATTTTTTATTTCTATTTTCTAAAAAAGCAATTAAACGGCTGAATAATTTTGCCCGATTCCGATTACCAAAAAATTGAAAACCTTTTCCTCAGAATATTTTAATTTTTTTTTCATTTCTGCAACAAATGACAATATTTAAATTTTCGTTAGTCCGGGCTTCGGGCTCAACGACCAACTAATCGTTCGCAGTGATCAAAAAATGATATTAGTGAGCGCAAGGTGGCATTCCATACAAATACAGATAACTACTAAAAAATAAATTGCAACATTTGTTAATTCAATCGAAAGTAATTGCGTTTTTAACACAAGTCAACATTTCGAAAAAAATTTGTCAGTTTTTTACATTATCACCCTAACCGAGGCGATAACAACAGAAGAGTCGTGAAAAGTTCGTTGCAGTTATGATAAAAATGCTTTAAGAAAGCTCGCGCGAAACGCGCCCTCGTTTCCGTTCTGAGACTTTCGATGTTAAAGATACTCTGGGCTGATTGATGAAATGTAGGAAACAAAAACTAAACATAAATTAACAGATGTGTTTAAGAGTTTTACGTGACTACCCGCTATGTAAATGTAACCTTACGTCCCCGAATAGCATACGAGTCCATTCAAAAAATGATAGCTTTCACCCCCAAGAAGCACAATAGTCCCTTTTGAAGGAGGCCCTACTACTTCTAAGATTCGATGTGAGAACAAGAGCGTAGGTCAATTTTCTCCAGCTTGGTCAGCGCCCACCACATTGTTTAATGGCTCCACGAAACTTCGGAGCAACCACAGCCCCGAAGTAGCCGCACCCAGCAGTCACTTAAGAAGGCAGTCATCCCGGTAGTCTGATGAAAAGTGCATCGTCATACCAGGAGCAACCTGATCCCCGTGAATACCTACATTCAGGACTTGTCACCTTTTGGATTTACGCCACGCAATATAGCTTTGGGTGTTATCTTACTATAAGCAGCCGGAGGCACTCTTGCCTTTAGACGACTCATTCATGGCGCAAAGTCATCCAGCACACTATCCTCTCTCCTTCCGCGGACGTTATCGCGCAAGACACTTCCAACTTTGCCAACACACTTCCAACTTCCTCTCACACGTCGTAGTTGGAATTTGAGTAACTTTGATGGCATCTACGACAGAGAACCGAATGGGAAAAGGTAATGCTCTACCGATACTGCTCTTAGGCTTCCAAGAGAAAACTTTACTGGGTTATAAATAGTGAACCTTAAAACCATCTTTCCCGAGCAGACAAAAAGGTAACGATCATAGCGAGCGCCACGAAAAGGTGATCGTTTCGGTACGGCTATGATCCTCCAAAGATCCACATAGTTTCGCTCCCCCGCATAAGTTAACAATGGTAAATTTAATGGGTAGAATGTCCATCTGCTCTCTGCTATATTATACTAAATTACTATACTATTATACTAAATCTCGACTGTTGATTATTGATTCAAAACTATTTAAATTTTTATACCTTACATTCTTTGTAGGATATATTAAGTTTGTGCGGATGTATGCAACAACCCAGAAGGATTTGAGATAGACACATATTTTATTATAACGACCGATTCGTAATTACTTTCTGAATCGATCTAACCATGTATGTCCGTTTGTCAATCTTCCGTTTTTGAAGGTTGCCCTGAAGCTTTTTGGCCCAAGGACATAGGCTTTTGAAAATGATTCGTATCGGACCACTTTTCCGATCACTTCTCATATAGCTTCTTATTGTGAACAGTCTCTGTACGAATGTCTGTAGATTGGTGTAGGTTATTTAAGGCGCCTTGATCCACTATAGTGTTTCAGGATATATTTAGAGGCTTATAACCACTGTATCCTATTTTGATTTAGCAGTAAATTAAGAGTAAATAAAGAGAATTTATAATTCACTTACTTATCAATGTGAACTATTTCGTTGGTGACTAAGGTATTTATATAATTCTTGCAATTACAAGCCTTGTTACAAATTAATTCGTTTTGTAATTATCTGATTATTAGACGTCTAATGATTAGTGCACCTTATATTCAAAAATTGGTCTTTTGCTCGTCTGCTAGTAAAAAACAAAAGAAACGCCGTCTCATCTTAAATGAGTTATTAAAGTAAAAGTTCTACATGGCAAACCTGTTTGTAGAGAGTTTTTGGAGAATATTTTTGAGCTTATCTCGCAGGAAAAGTATAATAAGCAGGTAATGAATATCATAGAAAAGAAAGAACAAAGATAAAAACCATCTCAAGGTTTATAGAAAGGTCGTAGTCCAACAGAAACCTTTTTTTAAATAGCGCCAACCGTAAAATAATCTTGATAATCTCAAACAATAGCCTCACATAAAAGGTAAAGAAAAAACTGCACATACATGCACAAGCAAGAGAAAGAAGTTTTCTTACAGGAGATTAAGTCAAAGTTTATGTTTTTCAAAGAAGGTAAAAAATTGGTAAAGGAACAAACAGTGATGTATTTAGAACACCTTGGGTAAGACAAAAAGATGTTAAGAACATTTTAAGGGTTATGGCACATAAAAAATAAAAATTTCAATATTCTTCAAAAAGCTTTACGATGAAAAAATTTATAAATGATTTTGATGATTAAATAAAAATCTTGTGGAGAAGTAGCAACATATAAATTTCAATGAATATCAAAGGCTAGCAGCGATAATAAATAGAACGGGGGTTGTTTTGCCTTCAAACTGATTTCCGTTTCTTATCGTAAGTTAAATGGAGACAAATTGCTTATTGGCGTGTGGCTGTAAGAGCCTAAAGTGTCGCACCACTTTCCGCTGCTCTACCCCTTAAAGATTTTTCTCTCGCACTACTCGGACTTTAAATAATTACGTTGGCTTGAACTCTGTGATAACGTGAACTTAAACCATTAGAAAACCTGTTTTTCACTCAATTTCTTTGCTGATTAAAATCACTGCTTATAGCCTAAGGAATAATTGTTGTTGTTTGTCGTTATGTTCAATGAGAACTGTCAAAAGTTATTAATTGCTGCCGCATTTATCAAGTCATAATTTTCAAATACGATTTGCACCGTCGTCGCTGATGTCCTTATAACAAACATCGTCTACTAAGTTTCTAAGAGATTAACATTTAATGATTTGTTAAAAGTTAAACAAGACCGCCTTTAAGCGACAGCCCTATAATTGCTTGTTATATGTTTATTGCCAATTTTTAATTGCGTGTTTTATTATTTTTCATTTGTTTGGTTTTAGTTTCTTTACATGCTTAAATTCCTGCCAACTGTTCAGTTAATAAGCTATATATAACTATTTCGCTTTGCAATGTTGGCTATCGCCTTTTTCTTTTCACATCAGATTACGACATCAAAGAGTATTTGTTTTTAATTTTCTTTTCGGTAGTTTTCCGCTGGCATAATCACTTTACATATATATGTATATAACGTTGGGTAGGCAACAAAGAAATTTCGGAGCGTTCCGTCATCCTTTCCTTTATTTTGTTGTGCATATCAATAGCTTTAAACAAACAAAAAAAAAAAACGCTACTATTTTGCCAAACCAACATAATATATAGATGCTTATATATTATATATGCGTAGTGTTCAGAATCTTCGTTCAAAAACCAAATGAGGAAGAACAACAACACTGAATTTCTCTTTAAGAACTTTGTTAAACTTTCACCATCGCTGTCCTTTATCCCGTCTTTGTCTGTCTCTTTCATTCTCATGTTACAACCAAAAAAAATTAAAACGCAAGTTCACTATCTGAAGGGTTATCAATGTTAAATGGCGTTATATCGTGTTATTATATTGGGGTTGTAGAGTATGAATGAAATTTTACGATTATGGTTATTCTTTGTTTTATAATATACGTATCGTGTGCTATACAAGTTATCATCACTATCCACAAGAAATCATATTAAGTGATAAAGTGTGCAGAGGTAAAAATGGATGTTTAAGTAATTTTTTGATAGTTTGTTAAGCGTTGAAAAAAAGAAAAATGCGAACGATTTATTTATTATGACTTTGGTTTAGCGAACGGCAGCTTTGAACAAGCATTGAAGCTAGAGTAAAGCTATTTGTTTCCAAGATGAATAATCATCCAGGAGATATCCCCTATATGTGTAGAAGAAGTGGGAATGAAGTGGGAAAGGATAAAGAGAAGAAGTGGGTGAAGAGAAGGAGATAGGAAGCGGTCCCATCCTAGTTGGAGCAAAGAATGATGTCGTAACCGTCATTCAGATAAGTCGATACATAAAAGGTATTGTTCACCATGTACGCATAGTCTGTTGTTGCGACTTTCCTTATTCATTTGATGCTTGCAGTTTGAATTGATAGACGGCCTCAAAGAACGATAAAACAACCCTTACAACCGCTCAAATTCGGGAAAGATATTTAAAAAATTGAAACTCGCAAACTTTATTGTCAGTAACTTACAGTTTACCGCGCATATCGAGTCTTTTAAGGCTTGATACCAATCGAAAAATTGATAAGCAACCGTACAATATTTAAAGAAAAGAATCGAGATTTGAAGAAACTTTGAAAATCATCGAATCAAGAGCCAAATAATGAAGAAGATATTTTGGAAATCATTAAGATACACATACACCACTGATTTTCGCCTTATGTTAAATATGCCACCGAAAGTTTCTTTGGATTGCTTGCATTGTGTAACTTGAGTACTTGATAAGATAAAATTTTCTATTCTCAAGGCTTCATGCTAAGTCTTTTTATACATATCGTTGATGTAAGCGAACCTTCGTGATTCCATTCCACATTGCACGTTTAGAGGGCGTACATCAAGTTTGTGCGGTTGTATGTGTGTAAAACTTAGAAGTACTTAACATAAACCCATCTTTTCGGGTGTCGATCAATTCAGAGCCATCTTCTAAATCTATTTAAGCTTGTTTGTCTGTCCATCTATCTGTCGACTTGTTTGATAGTTGTACACATGTTATAAATCAATATAGAAAATCGAAAGAATGGGTGATAGACACATCTTTTTAGACTTTTATTATACAGATTGATTTCAGTCCATTTAAATCAATGACCCCCATTTCAAAGGGTTATATAAATTATTGTAGGGTGGTGAAGAGTATTTAATAGTGGGCCACGGCCCGGCATAGCGCTTTTATTTGTTTTACTTGTTTTTTTTTGTCAAAAATATCGATAAAATTGAAGTCTTTTTCTTCTGAAGCTATACTAGGGAATACTTGTTCATTTAATTCGAGCTCCGTGTTTTATGCACTCGCTCACAAATCCTTCGGAACCTCTATGTCGCGTTGTTGGAGTTGATTGTTACCAGATGCAGTAAGGAAAGGTAAGGATATGTCAGACGAGTCTTTCAATATATAATTAATAATATGTTAAAGCATACATTTTTATATTTGCACAAATATGTCCACGTGTCCGTCTGCCCAACTACGCGGTATCTGTGGTAAACGATACCCCGTTCGCAAAAATGGAAAAAAACATCGCTTTCGAATTTACGAAATAGTTTGAAAATGGTCCAAATACGTTAAAGTACAAGCTTGTAGTACAATATAGCCGCACGAGTAGCCGAGTAAGTAAGAATCGGGACTAGCAAGTCTGTGTTCGCGGTTTCAAATTTCAATGCCGTAGAGATTACTTTGGTCGTCCATAGAGGCACATCATTTGGGGATTGTGCACACCACCAGGCCTTCTCTCCCTTGCTCTTGCCACATTTCTTTCCGACCGACACCATATTACATGAACAGCGACGTCACTTGAGCGATTGGGCATACAAAAAAAAAAAAAAGAAGAGAAAACATAAAGTGAGAATATTCTTGCCTTCCTTATTTTTTGCTCGTTACTCCTAAACTGCAATAGACACATGTTGTGTAAATTTCCACTTGTATGCCACAAAAATAGAATTATTAGCCATGCCCACCCAATAATATAGAATATAATATAAAAATTGTTTTTTTACTTTTTTTTAGTCTCTTTTAAGATAACGGTGATGGGTATATAAGATTTGGTCCCGGTCGAATATAATTTACTCACTTGTTTTATTTACTTATTGTATTGGAAAAATTACATAACTGAGGATGGGCAATACATGGTATAAAACATTTTGATTGGATATGTATACAAACGCAGGTGCCTGGTGTACCCAGGATATATGCGCAATTATTTGTTGTTATTCAATATATTTTTGTCTTATTGTAAAGATTCGTTCGGTAACTTTGAATATTTAAAAATGATTAAAATATTTGTAGCGGTAATTTCAATATTTATCGTAGTTGGAAAACTTTCGAATTAAGACTTAAAAGAAATAAATATATGTTGTGCTGGCGATAGCCTTTTAATGCATTTAAAATCACGTGTGTGAGCATTTAAGTGAAGCACGTATTAAATTGATAAACGAAACGTTTCCCTTTTGGCTTGATATGGGTGTGTATGTATATAAAATTTAAAGAAAACATACCTTAACGACCATTACGTAAACATTAAGGTATTAAAACTAATGGTACGGATATTTTCTTGCCTGTTTTTAAACAGCAGTTGCATAAATATTGCTTTATCGCACACAACAAGTTCCATAAGTTTTAACCCCTTCCTAATTTTAAGCAAGCATTACGCTTTTTTTCTTTGTACTTTATGGATAAAGTTTTAATTTTGCTTATAGAGCCATAAGGCATGTTTTGCTAAGGAGAACATATTTATTGCGAAGAGTTTTAGTTATGGAACTTTTTCTTGCGTCTCTCTAAACATGTGGAGTTGGATGTAGAATATAAATTATAAATAGATACGTACAAATTATCTATGTATCTAAGAAAGAAACCCTTGCAGGGTAAAAACAATCACTTAAAGAAAATTATTTTAAATTCCGAACTTGGGTTCTAATTCTGGATACTAGAAGTCTCTGCTATGAGTCATAAATTTGAGTAAAAAATCATTTACAGAGGGTTTGCTATTCTAGAAACTATACTTTTGCTATGAACGACAGAAAGACGAATTCCGTTGCTATGGTAGCAAAAATTGATATTATCGGTGGCAAATGCTAACACTATTTGAGAAAATTTTCGTACAATGTCTACAGCGCAAAATTTTTTTGGCGTCATTTTATGATCACAGGTTTCACTTGAAAAGAAAAGCAAATGGATATATAAGTCATTTTGACTGCGTTACCGAGATTGCGTAGAAATATTCACGAAACAATTTTTTAAATATGTATTTTTAATTTTTTTTAATATTTAATTGGTACTTGGAGTATAAGCTACAAGTTTTTTAAGCAACATATAAATTTTTCTTGCTGTTGCGTTACGTTTAGAGATTTTCTCTTATTTTCCTTGTCTATTTTTCCCTTTTCCCTTTCTCTTTTTTTGCCATACACAATTTGTGATGCAAGACTATATAATGGTAGTGCAGATGTATGCAACACCCGGAAGAACTTGAGACAAGCCCATCTTTTGTTATCAATTCATAGTCACTTTCTGAATCGGTCTAAGCCTCTTCTCTGCCTTTCTGTAATCTTTCCTTGCATTCAACCTACAAGTCTAATTTGTCCGATATATTAATGAAATTGGGTCCACCGACTTGTTTTAGCACAAGCACTAAAGCTGTTGAAAATAATTTTCGACCCTTTGCATATAACACAATATTTCGAATAAAGTAATATATAAATATATAAATAATCTTACTAAGCGAAGGGTATTTAATTGTTGCTCGTGTCCTAGTCACTTCATACTTGCTTGGTCGTTGTAAATAAAAAATAAAGAAAATGCCCTTTTTTCTATTTTTTTGTCTACGTGTTTGACATTTGGCATTATATTGCGGGTTTCCATAGTGGAAATGTATTCCACAAGAATTTTCTGCAGTCTGCAAACACTTTGGCCTTTTTCACGTTCACTATGATAGCAGATCTGCCATCCAGAATAAAGTTGCAAATCTTATATTAACATTACGCAACTAAAAAACCAATATCGTATTAGTAAGTATCATCCAGCGAGTGTGTATATGCTGAAAGAGTAAAAGCGTTTACAAATTTCAGAAAAAGAAAGCCCGGAAAGGTAGTCCGGAAAGACTGTTCGAAAACCGGCCGTTAAATTCATCCGAGATTTATCCGTTTCATTTTATCCAAAAAAGGCCCAACGTTTACAAGAAAATTGTATTTTAAAGCCGTGGTTAAGATTTCGCCAGCGGTACGCTAACTTAGCAAAATTCCATGCTAATGTTCTATGTTCTATTTATGTGAAGGCATGTATATGCAAAGGATAAGTGTCCTTGACATCCTTTTCATCTTCAAATGATTTTTCTCTTTGCCAAGCTATCCAACGCACTCAAAATTGGTGCAATGAGGATCTCCAGCCGTATTCGGAATATTAATTTACTTGACGTTTCTAAAGTGTTCTCAGGTGGGCTCAGTCCGCCTCTTTACTGTTGTTATTATCAGTATTGGTCTACATTTACTATTGCCATATTTATATTTACTCTTATAATTTATATTTACTATTGCAATTTATTTGGATTACTTGTTCTTGAACAGATGGTTACCGCACGGTCTAGTGGTTAGGAGTTTTGCTCAATCCCTGATGTGGTAGACCATAAATTTTATTGTGAGTCGACCCTTAATTTATATATGCGTTTTCTGCCATTTTCATTCCTAGCACATATTTGGTTTTTTTCCTCAGTTCTATTATGACATGTTACGAAAAGTTAGATGCTACAAATAAGCACAAATTCTTTTGTATTACTGGGCAAAAAAACCAAGTGTAAGAATTGCCCCTCACTTTCGCGTCTATTTGCTTGAAATACTTAATTTAAAATAACTCAGGATGATCTCTTGGCATTCGTTATATTAGCGTCGCCTCCTGAGCAATGAGGTAAATACTTTTTAAACAATGTTGAATACAATGAACTCAACTTATGCTTTCGAAAACTTTTTCTCGTAAATAATGAAATCTTATTTCTTATTGTAATAAAAATATTATTCAATAATTTACTAATTACTTTTTTTATATGTCGTTGCATATAAATCGTAATAGCTGAATAAAAAATAAAAATCCGAAGTTTGAGAAAAAATAAAAGAAAATATGCAAATAAATTTTTTATTGCACTTGAATAACTTTTTGTATGCCGTCATTCGACCAATACTGATAAATGCCGCCCTCCTACAGTTTGTGCTACATTCTGGTCGTGACAGTAATGGTCACAGTTGTGTAGTGTCAGCCAAAACTTTAATGATCCTTGAAAGTAGCGCCGCACAATCAAAACTTTACCAAGAAACTATACAGCGGAAGATGAAAAGGAAGAAAACTAGTAATAGTAATAAAATTTAATAGAAAAAAAAACAAAAAAAAGTGAATAACAATTGCCAAGAGGTACAGCGAGTGAAAAGTGTTATTGAACAAACGAGTAAGAATTTTTCTAAAGCAATTATTTAAGAAGAATTTTTGTGTAAGAATTTGTTATAAAAACGATTATTTTCTTAAGGAAAGAAATCAATGCTATAAAGGGCGTTATTAGTTTTATAATTGTATGCCTTCGACGTGGAAATAAAAGCCGATAGGCAATATCTTCATCATTGTAAGTAGAATGACAAAAGTTGTACAGAGAAAGAAACCTGTTTCCCTTTTTGCTTGTGATGGCAAGTAAGAATAAAGAGAATTTTCTAAGAATTGCTAAGGAACGTATAACCAAAATTTTCTTAAAGAATTTTTCCAAGCGAAATCAGTGAGGTATTGAAGGTGGCCATTATTATCATTGATATTTTCCTTAAAAATAACGGCCTGTCTTTGCGAGCTATCTCCAAGTACGCTATCGCTTACAAATGCTGTTAATTTCAGGCTTACAATTATTGGTTTTAAATTACATCACTATGGCCGTTTTTAGATCATTGGAATTATATGAGAAAACATTTGTTTTTGCCAAGTTTGAAAGTCTCTATGTTTTTTTCTGTTGAGAAGCGAAGCAAGTGGTATTTTGCTAAGGTTAAAATGTCCTTGAAAGAAATTAGACTGACTTCTTAATAAGCGGCCGTAGTCGGTGTTGAGCGTACCCTCCATGGTGGCGTTTCAAATTCTTGGAATTGCCAGCTGGATTATGTATACTTACCACGTTCTACTTGCGCGTCCTAAAATTCGATACAAAGAAATAAGTTTTTGCCATAGAAAAGGAAAAAATATTATCAATCGGGTATTTACAGAACTTTGCAGGTAATCAAAGTTGTACAGTTGCCTGACAGCAGCCCTGTAGTGTGTCATTCATAAGTATTATTTGAAGTTTGATTGACATGATGCGTACTTGAGACCATCGAGATCGTGATTGCTCTGCGGTTACGCGAGGAAGAAATTTGGTTTTTATTTTTATATTTTGTATTCCCCATACATTTCTAGCATCCTACTCGAGATATTAGTCATTATATTGGTGGATTATATCGGTGTGTGTATACAGCAAACGAGGAAAAAAAATTTTCACAAAATGTAAATCTTTAAGTACATAATGCAACCTTTTCCCGATAATGGTAGCCGGACAGTACTCTCAAAGAACAATTCTCTTGCCTGGCTTACGTTGTCATACATTTTCGATTTCGCAATTCCATTTATTCCATTAGAAGTAACAGACATCCATATAATGCTAAGTGAACTGGAGGCCATCCCTTTAATACTCCTTATCACAAATATATTACGAGGAAGTTTAAAGTTTAATTATTATTGAAATTTTTACATGCCTACGTTGGATGTATCCCTTTGTTTTTAAAAGCCATCAGGTTTCAGGTAATCAAATACTTTATTTAATTCATTAATTTATGCAAAGTTACTGGCAAACACGCACACATCAACTCTATGTTCCTTGTAATTTAGAAACCTTTCATTACCTTCATCTTTATACGCATGGTCGGATATCGATGGGCGGAGGACATCGTTACACAAACACGTACAGCAACTTAACATATTAATTTCTTCCCTTCTTAAAATTTAAATAACAACAGCAATAACAATATGAGAATAGCATTTGTATAACGTACAATACTATTAATGTAAGTAAAATGTAAATAAACAAAACACGATTTAAATGAGTTGTTATATGATACGGATGAAAGGATTTTTTTTTTTTTTTAGAAAAGTTATGTTTTGCACGACAAATACACGTAAACAATGATAAAACATTTCAAATAAATAAATAAATGATACTTTCCGGTAGAGTGCGACACACACACACCCAGTAGTAGTTGGACAGGCAAAGCTAAGTGTACACATTCGAAGAACAATAACTGAGTTCGAGGAAGGGATTCACAGACTTTGATGATAGAGAAAGATACCCCAAGACAAAGAGGGGGGAAATTCAATGCTTTCAATGAAGAGGAAACTTTCCTTTTTTACTGTTGGTTGCATAAAACGTTTTTATTACCGCGAGACTTATGTTGATTTCCGCCACAAAAAACAAACACAGACACAAGTTACAACAACGAAATACACACGAGTGTATCAAATGTTTATGTTATTACCCTGAACAGTTAAAGTAGCATCGTTCTTAAAATCTATATATGAATGTGTGTGCTTGCGTGTATGGTAGTGTATATCTGCTCCGTTTAGAGAAAGGAAATGAAATTTTCTCAAATTTGCATTGGAATTCGATTAAATCGTTTATGCAAACAATTCGTTTGGTTACATTTTCTTAAAATGCACGACACAACGATCAAACGACAGTAAGAAGGAATAAAAAAGAAGAATTTCGTATACGTTGTCTAGAAATACAAAAATATGTCGTGTTGTTGTTGTTATCGTCGTCGCTGTGTGTGCATATGAATATAAGTGACTCTTCAGTTGTTTGATGTTTTTTCTTCCATTCTTTCGCATGTATGCGACAGACAAGAAGATAGCTGAACATTCGAAATCAGTCTGTTCGGTTTCTCGCTTTTTTTCGTTTTGTAAAAATGTTCAAATTTCCTATTTATGTTTTCTCCACTTTTAGTATTTCTTCTTTTCTTTCGTTTTTTTTGTTTTGAATTTTTTATACGTTTCTTAGTTCGTTTTCTTTGCAGTTAATTTGCATAATTTTAATTTGTTTGTTGTACCCATATATATATATATATATATATATATGAATATATATACGAATATTGACTTTGAGGCGGAAGGTTTGTTTCAGAGACCAAAAAACGGAAAGAACTTTTTCTTTATTATTATAACAACATATGAAACGCACATACAAACCTACGTTTGCATGTTTGCTTTTGTTTTAAGGGCAAAGAAACAGTTAAAGTGTCAACTTTGTAAAAGTGATAAAAACTTTTGCGTTTATTCTTTTATTTCATTTTTATTTATTTGAATTTTAAATTCTTTTTTAATTTAATCAAAAGATTTTCGTAAATATGTTGCTGTGGCCCCAAGTGACTTGTCGTTGTTGCCAGAGCGATTAAAACGGTGAAACTTTTTGTTGATAAATAACTTTATTCAGTACAGAAAAGGGCAAGTAACAGTTAACTCATTAAGCTTAAAAAAATTGATTTTATTTCTCCCTCTGTCTCTCCCTTTGTCTTTAGAAAAGTGTTAATCATAAGTTTTGAATTTTTTTAATCTTGGCATTGCTATATAGAGAAACTGTGCACGCATTGAGTGAAACCTCCGGATTGTATAAATGTTAAGAAATGCTTTAGAGAATGTTTGTTAAATTTTGCTTGCCACAGCTTGCGAGTTCAAATCTAAGCGCTGGATAGCGTACTTGGTCGTAGCAATAGTAAGAGTTCAGTCACTCCCTATTTCTCTTTCTTTTTTCTCACTTCTTTTTGACTTTTATCGCCGTGCACGCCCAGGGAACATCTTCTGAGCGGTTGGCCGTATTAAAATTTATAGATTCACACCATAGTGGGTTGCAGCCGATCTTTTAATGCCCTATACCACTCTACATATTCATAAAATAACTTTTCAATACAGACCGTAATAACGGAAGTGTCGAAAATATGGTCCGAACCGAATCATTTTCAATAGTATTCGTCCTTGGCCACCAAATTTCGTCAAAATATCTCAAAAACGACAGGCCGAAGACAAGGGTACAAGACGAGAAACAGGACAGACGGACGGATAGGTGATGAATGATTCTGAATTGATCGGTACGATAAAAGATGCATCTATCTCAAATTGATCTGTGTGTTACATACATTCACACGAACCCAACATTCTCTTGCATCACAAGTCCTGTAGCGGCATAGAAAAAAAATCAAAATGATGATCATCAAAAACTATTTGCAAGATGAACAAAACTTTTTTGTTTGTACAAAGAGTTGTTTCAGCAATAGTTGTTGCTGCACATATAGGATGCCATGAAATGAAAGTGCCATCACGTCAAAGACACATTTAGGAGAGAGGTAGCGAGAGAGATCGGGAGAAAGAGGGAGAGAGAGAGAGGTGGAGAGAGGTCGAGTGAGTTATTATCATTAATCAATTATTTAAATGATTGGATTTGTTAGTTCATTTGAAAACGTCCCTTCCCGTGTGCGATTTAATAACAAAGTCATACAAAAATTTTCTTCTTTCTTACTTTCAACTTTGGTTTGCTTTATTAATTTTAAATGCAGCGAGCGTAAAAATATAGCCAACTTGTATCCTTTTTAAGGCTTTAAGCTTTCAACCTTCATTTTGGAATTTCCTTTCGAATAAATCGAAAAAAGTCATGCAGACAAAACGGAAACTTTATAGTTTAACCTCTCTTGTGTAGGATAATAAACATCGCATTTAATTTTACATATTTATCTACACGTGCACATGTACCTAGAATTCGCTGTCTAATGTAGGAAAAAAGGAGGTTCGGTTATCCAGAGCGTGGGGAACGTGTTTGCTGTACACGTTGAACACGTCCCATAAGATTGTTAGTCGCGTTTCATAAAGAATTTTTTCCGTCTCATTGTTGTCGTCGTTGTTTTTATGGGTGTCATTATTAAACGTGTAACGTTGGAATAAAATTCTGTTGCATTTGCATAGTTGCTGATATGTAAAACAAGATTTTTTTTCTTTTACTTGTTTCTACTGCAGTATTGCTAACGCATAGTTGCTACTTTAGCCTTAGAGCCATAGATTTTTACAATTTGGTTTTTTCTGTTTTTTTTTTAGTTGAGGCGGAATTATTTCATTTTACTTTCTTCTCCGGCTCTTTGCAGTTACTTTTTATAGCAATAGAACCGGAGAATTGTTAGCATTCACTTCCTATATATTATGAGTTTTGTTGTTATTGTCGTTGTTGTTTCGTTGTCAACGCATTTTTCATTATTTCCTTTAAATTGAACACTTGAGCCCACCAGTCATCAGACAACATGATTATGAAACAAATTTCTTTGCTTTTTCCCTTACGTTTCTTTACTCTTCCGCCATCTCCTTGTGTAGAAAAAAAGATGAAAAAAGTGATGTAAGAAGGAAGCGCAGAGATTGTCTAACAAGTTGTTGTTACCGTTTGTTGATGTTACTGTTGTTATTGCATTTAATGTCGTTATTCCACACGTTTGCCGTAAATATGCTTGTCATCATTTTAGCATTAACTTTGTTTTTCCATTCGCTGCTTTGTTTGTACATGTCCTGCTTTCACAACATCATTCTGGTCTACTTCTTACAACATTGGCCGTGACAGTTAAAGTGTTAGCTTTAGGCCTTTCAGTCAGCTTGCCAAGCTTTAAATTTGATAAAACATCTAGATTCTATGTCATCCACAATTTATTCCATCATTGCATAATATGCAAAATATATATTTGAGATGAATGGCATGAAATGAAATGAGAAGTTTTTGTTGCGCTTGAAAACATCAAAGTTATCGAAAAGTATTCGCTTATGGATTTAAGTTATATTAAGAACATGTGGAAGTCTGATTATAATTGCAATAGAGATAAGTGTAGAACTTGAGTGCATTAAATAATAATGGAAAAGTTAAACATAGTAAACGACAACCAACATAAGCATGCGTTCCAAAGTAGCGCTACTTGCACACAATTGTGTTTGTCAAAGAATAAGCGACGTTAAAAATCAAATACTAATCGCATAGTGTAAATGTGTGAAAATTTTAAGCGACTAAGGCGAATTTTGAATATCCTATATTTAGGAGAGCCATATAAAGTCGTTCAAAAAGTAAATTCATAATAATTTTAGATCGGGTTAGTTGGTATAAAGCTAGCTGATTGCGTGAGTTGAATAAATGTATTTTTCTACACTTGAGGTTTAATATATTTTAGACTATTTGATATTGATCTGGGAAATCTTAACTCTTTTAATTTGAAAGCTGTTTTTGAGCTGTTTTATGATCAATTGTGGGCGCATAAGGAAGCATAATATCAACATTAGCATCGAAATAACTCCAATAGCGTATTTTGAGGATGACGTTCTAACGGGTAGACGGAGAAAAACAACAGCTTGTAGGAGAAGCTTCGCTAAAGACGTAGAAGCAAGTTAGTAGCAAGGTAATTCTACGTGCAAGTTGAAATGTCACATGCAAAATGATAAAATTAGTAAACTTTTATCTTGCAACATATAGTATAAATATCGTTGGCAAGAAGAACAGCAAACAATATTCAACTGAAACTGAAAAGAAAAAAAAAAACGTGATAGTTATGATGCCAGTTATCATCCTTCGCATACGTATAAATACAGCATATAGATAGACAGATATTTCAACTTCTTATGATGGTATGTGAATGTAAACACTACACACTAGACTTTTGCTAAGCACGAAGAGTACTGAATAAAGAACAAGAATATGTATGTATGACTGAAAGAGAAGACCGAATGTATGTACGAATATGTGTCAATTTTTTTTTTCAACTAGCAAGCACACGCTTCGCCGTTTATATACATTTGTTTGTGTGTACGAGACCGATAAACATTAATCATATTAAAAGCCTCGGTATTTTGCGCGTCTGGCATACAGAAAACAAAATTTCTTTCTTTCGTTTGTGTGTGCGTGTGGAAGGAAAACGTTCTTTTGCGTATGTGCTCGGTAGGGTAAATTTATTTGTGCAGGTTCACATTGCGTATGATTAATATTGTTAGTGTGCTTGTGAGCATTATGGCATATCGCCAATATTGTTGTTACTTGTTGGCACAAATATAACCCCGCTGTGTTGCCGTTCGAGAGCTTTTACAAATCCATTGAAATATATGAGCAACAAAAATTATAGTTTTATTTATTTATTTTTTTTATTATTACTTTTTCTTTCGGGAAGAAAGGGGAATTTTTAAGAAATCACATCACGTGTGTAATGTTAAAATGCGAGACAGTATATGATCACTAAAGCGATACTTGTATACAAAGTTAAGCCTTCAATTTATACGTTTATATGGAAGCTCAAAAGTTACTTTCAAGTTTATAAAAATCAAAAAATTTGTTTTAGAAAAAATTAAATTAAACGGATTATTAAGGTCTTAAATAAGGGCATATAAGAAATGAGCTGAGCGATAGGTTTAATATTTTTTATTCGTTTATATTCGAAAAAAAAAAATAATTTAAAGGTGACTACCCCAGGTTTACGTTAGGCTTATGACTTTAATGACTAATTTTTAGAATAAAAGTAAGTAAAAGCATTATAGTGGGCTGCAATCAACAAAAAATACCCTAGATATTGTATGGAAAATGGTCGAAAAAGTGGTCCGATTTGAATCATTTTCAATAGCGCTTGCCCTTGGCACAAAACACGCCAGTACACTAAATTTCATCAAAACAACTCAAAAATTAAACGTTATGGGTTGAATAGATGGAAACCAGGCGGACAGATCAATAGAAGGGCAGAAAAGCTGAGATCGATTCAAAAAGTGTAGTCCTTCTGAATGTTGCCTCTATTCGCACAAATTTAATTGTTTAATTTAATTTGTACCATAAATGATGTAGGGTATGATGAACAATTTTTTACGGAAAAGGTGAAATCATAACATCCGTAGTTTTAATGTCATTTTAATGTTTTTCTATTCGTCCATAGAGCAAGCATTTAATGTAAACAAGCACACTTACCAACGTACGTCCAAACTCTAAACGAAGTTTCTTTCGAGTTTTATAGTACAACTTGGCACTTATTACAAAACATAGTACGAGATATTTTATTCAAGGCATTTTCCAACGTCAGCCACTACTTTAGACAACGTAAGAATTCCAGAGAGTAAACGTAAGGAGCACTGGCCTTTGAGGCCATTCGCGAAGGGAAGATTTTTTTGCCTCTGCTGAGAAGCGAAACCCTGCTCGAGCAGATTATAGTGATTGCTTGAAACTGGTGTTGATCAAACGGCGAATATGAATTGTGAATACAGTGCTACTTAATTTTCCCTTGCGGGATTTGCCCAATGGGGTCGAACGTCTCCATGCTGAGAGTCCACGGTACGATCAATTTTGGCATGGGGTGCATGTTATTTGGCTTGTTTTTGTTAATGTTTGCTGTAATCAATGTGTTTGGAGCAAACCATAAGACATTGCACTTGGCATCCCTAAATCGAGATGCTTTGGTTATTCAGTTTCACCGTCGATGTTATTCACCACCAATAGTCAAGTCGGATAGACTCATTCCGATCTTCAAAAATGCACTGCGCTTTCTGTGATATAACTTATATTAACGTGACAAGGTTGAAGATAATACCTCCGATGTAGAAGTCACAGTTTTATTTAGTGTCCTATAATTCTAGTTGCTCTCGCTCATATGAACAGCAAGAGCGATGGATTATTTACTTATTCTAATAATAACATGAGTGCGTATACAACTAATACAAACGGCTCAGTAAATATATATAAAAATAATGGAAAAATGTACACATATATACCAACATAGATATTTGTGATCTGAAGATCTAAAATGTGTTAGCATAAAAAAAAAGGAAAAAGAAAAACAAAAACAGCAATAGCAGCAGTCGTTAAGTTTGCATCATGTGTTGCTGGTAAAGTAAGTTGCAGCGAAAAAAACGAGGAGCTGTATTTAAGTTCTAGCTAGAGAAACGAAAATTTAGGAAGATAGCTGCGCTCATTTTTGAGAAACCGTAAAAATTTCTTTGTACCCCATCACTCTTATCAGGAATAGTATCTACATGAAAGGAATAGCAGAACCATTGCATTTTTGTTTTTTCACTTAATGAGGGCAAAAATAAAAACAAAATCTAAAGTAAATTTCAATCAAAATCAGTCTGATGAGAGTAGAAGTCTGACTTTTTCTAGCAAAACTTTTGAGAGGAATAATTTAGCCACCACTTCCTCTCTGTGAGGCCAAAAACTTCACTGAGTTTGCGAACAAATTTAATCAGTTTTCGAATTAACTGAAACAATCAAAGCAATATGTTTGCCTTCATGCAACGTTAATAATGTGACCGTTTGGAAGATGTTGACTTTTTAATACTTGCAACCAACTTTGTACACGTCCGTAAGTGGTGAGATAATAATAACAATATTTTAGATAGTTGTGGTCGATTTCCATTTTATAACGGTTTTCAATTGATTTTTGGATTACGTTTTTATACTTTCCGCCAAAGGTTCCATCCTATGCCATCGGGGAACTTATAAAATATCAGTCATATATACGTAATCCTCGACAGAGTAAACTTCTAAGACGACTTAGGCAAGTCAGGTTTCGTCCAACTGTTCATCCGTCTTGCTTTTCTTCTGTTCTTCTATGTTTCAGAAATCCAGACTACTTGCAGTACCCTGCAATATTCCTTAAGGAAAAAACTTCGATTTAATTTGTATTTATTAATAGACTATTAAACTTAAACCTTGTTTATAAAAAAGTGCTTATTGTATATGAGCTAAATGCGTTTCATTGCAATTGATTTGTAATTAAATAGAAACTTTTTAAAGTCTTAAGTTAATTAAGTTATTATCGATTCAATTAATCTCCCTCTGCATATATCATCTAATTAATGAATTAAAATTCTTAAATGGTTACAGCAAAATCAGCATTACATACATATGTCTATATATATATATATATATATTTATATATATATATATATATATATATATATGTATGCATATACTAATTACATACATATGTATATGTATGCATAACGGTAACAATGCAATATGCTACAAGATACACATACATTTCATATAAATATATTCAGGCATACGGATAAACGTTATTCACAGTGTAACATATTCATGTATGCAAAACACATACAATATGTTGTTTGGTTATTGTTGTTGTTTGTTACACTTACCACTTAAATAAATTAAATTGTCAATTATTTGCAAAATAACCACAACAACAAAAATCCAGTATATGTGCCTGCCTCCACATAATGATAACACAAATAAATAGAAAAAAAAATCAAAAGTAGATACAAAAAAAGGTACACTAGTACATAAAAGAGTAAGAGAAACAGAGAGAGAAAGCTATTATTGGTTAATAACAACAACATCAACAATCAAAGTAAAAACCAGCAATACTGATACAAGCGGACAAACAAAAAAAAATAAAAAAGAGGTATAGAAAAACCAACAATACCAACAATAAATTACGAACCAACACACAGTAGCTCTATTAAATATATGCACGTGAATATATAACCAGGACATGCACACAAAAAGCATACACATACCAACGCACACACACACACACACACACACATGCAGTATATATCAATGATGTGGAGACACTATTTTTATTATTAGGCTGTTGGTGGCAACATGCCGCCACCAAGCAATCACTGCGGCAGTTAAGCAGGGGAGCGTATGTATCTCTCTGTCTGTCTGTGTTTTCGGTCTGTGTACATATGCATGCATGTATGTATGCCAGGATGAATAATAACTGTGTACGTTAAAATTATGTAAATTGTAACCGCACGCTGCCGCTAACAAAGCGCCGACGCATTTATCATTTCTTTTACACAATTTGCACACGCAGTAATAAGTATTTTCGGATCGAAACTTTTCTCATGTGAACACAACGGTCAACACGACATAAGTCGTGTACTCTATTTCATTGTAACAACAAAACTTGTCTGCAGCATTTTGACTATCAACAAACGATTGAAAGAGGACGAGCTCCCATTACATACCAATGTCCATTTTATTTTATTTTTTTTTTTTTTGCTTTTTTTTTTCATTATGACTATATACTAACATTCACAGTCATATATTCTCATTAACATAAAACATAAATGTTTACTTTGTTTGTTGGCTTTGCAGTAACTCTTTTTAGTCATTCATTCTTTTGGTTGTGTTGCAACGTTATTTGCATATTGTATTTGTATTTGTTTATAATATTCATTTTGCCAACCTCTATACATATATTAAATGTTTTTCGCAATTTAGTGTTGTCCGATACATAGGATTTTACTTTAATACTAAAATATGATAGACTTATATGTAAATGGAAATTTTTGTTTCTGAAAATATTTTTATGATTACTATCATACAGTAAAGTATTCTATATTTGTCAAAGCGTTTGCCAGATCGAAGAACATGGTCGAGAAAATACACACTTGTAGCGTATAACTTTGGCTTGCATTACCTTCGCCTGCGTGTGTGCTAAGTTTTCTCTTCTATCGCCACACAAAACAACATAGCGGTGAAAAATAAAATTTCTTTGCTATCTATTAGCTTAACTAAAACCGCCTGAAGATCAAAGCAGAACTGAATACTAGAATGTTTCATAACAAGTAAGAAGATTGTATCCGTCTTTGGATGGACTTTTCACGATTTTCGGATCGAATCTCTTTCTGTCACTTGCCATAGAAAACCTTATTTTAAGGATCGTTATGTGGAACATGTAATGGTAGCTGTGCCATATAACAGTGTCTTTACTTGTATGTTGTTTATATATCTTTAGCAGACACCACTGCAAGTAAACACACTAAAATCGAAAAATGTATTATTAGTTAAAATCAGAATGTTATAATTTTTACACTAACTTTTGAAATGGCGCAACGAAATTTTTGCTTAAGACTAATAACTGCAAGAATTCCTATTGCATTTAATTCTCCGTCGGGACTTATCACCACTGTTTTACTGAAATAGTCGTGGTCAGCATTTCTATCAAGATGTGACGATTTCGCGACATACGCCATGGGTGTACAAACGGACAGCGCTTTATGCGATTTTCTATACGTCTCTTTAGGTATTACAAATAGAGGAATGGTAAGTAAATACATTAGAGAAGTTTAGTTAGCCTTCTCGTACTTGTATGTTTGCTTGGCTACTATTCTTTCGTTTGACTTATCCTAAGGAATTCGATTACTAATTATAGCAGCAATAATGCACTGAAAAACTTCGACACTTTCGTTCTAAGCCTTCTATTATTCTTATTATTGTTATGATTAATTTGGCCAGAAAAGCAATTATGAAGACTAAAGTCTTAAAGCACTAGCATCTAAGGCTTCCGCGCTTCATTTTTGAACCCACGAGCATTAAGTTGTTAGTCGAGCAAGTTGTTACCCACTCAAGCGGACTGTCCAAGTTCATTTAAAATCCCAAAACATTTCTACTTTAAAACAGTAAAAAACTTTGGTTTAAATCTGCCGTAAAGACATTCTTTTTTATTCTTCACTTCTCAATTTTAATGTTTAATTTTTGCCCATCGCGCTTGTGGATTATTTTAGTAAGTTTTATATAGGGACGGTAATGGTTAAATTAATTCAAAAAGTTATACAGCCTACGAAAATATATGTAAATTTTTGTATATCTGGTTGTTGTAAACAAAAAGTTTAATTTAAGCCGGTATGAATGCTTTTCATCGTCCTTATATGGTTACAGTAAAAATTCCACTTGTCCTAGAAGGCGTTTCATCTTTTGTGCACATCAATCTTCCCCCTCCTATTTTAAATGTTTAAATGCTCGTTTCTACAAGTTAACCTCCAAAATTTACCAGGATTCAATTGTAAGTTTCGGCTAATGTTCATTCGTAAAGCATTTGACGTGGGCGGGTATTAAAAACGATGCCTTTGGCGATAGGCTTTCACAGGAATTTGTTATTGAAGCGCAGTAACGTACATTTGTATAAGTCTAGCTTTTTTAACTTGATCGTCACAAATCTTATATTAAGTTTTCTCCTCAACCCAGAAAGGCAGCTCATCTTCTCCAATCACTATAAATGGAGGACGTAAAATACAGAATCGTCCAATACATTTATAAGTTTGTTAAAACATCTTTACCTTCTAGTATATTGAAAAGTTTTTTAAGCTGGCTGATGTTTTTCGTTATTATTGAGGCAAATTTCTCAACTTTATTCGGATACATAACGTTAAACAGGTGCGGATAACCTTTGATTATAAATATACAATTGCCTGCTTTCAGTTTTACATAATTAGGTGATGTGATGACACTTTCAAGGTGTGCGACGCTTAAAATGTTTCCCTGCAAAACTACTCTCTTCATAAATGCAAACCTTAGGCTTATAATTGTTTAACAATTGACTTTAATTGCTTTTGCACTTAAGAAAAGTTAGCAATTTCTTGAAACCATTGACACAAAGAAAAAGGGGAAAAATTAAGAGATTTTTACAAAGCTTTGTGTGTGCAATTTATCGTACCTGTCGCGCACACAGGTGCTAAAGAATAAGATTGCATCGTTACTGCCTCTTTTGACCAGAATCATAAAGAAAAGTTTTAGTGTTTTTCTTACATTTTACTTATCCATTCGTTCGTAATACTGGATGAAGTCTGGGATTGGTATACAACTACTTAAGTACTCAACTGATTTCTTGTAAAATATGCCAACTGCCATTTTCTGTCAACCCAAGCTTTGTGATACCAGTCAGCAAACCAGTAAGCGAGCAAATAAACAAATCAACAAATGCAAACCAGACAAACAACAAGCACCCAACAGTGTAAAACTGCATAACTTTTATTATTGTTAGTCAACTGAAACATTGGAATAAAAATTTTACAAAGCCCAGACTACTAACGAAAAGAAGAACAAGAACAAGAACAAGAAGAAGAAGGAAAAGGAAAAGGCGAAAAAATAATGCAAACACATACCTACATACATTTGCCCTTGTATACAAAACGCAGTCATATACTTGATTTCTTTACGGTCGTGTAAGTAAAGTACTTCAGTGTAAAGTCAGTTAAAAAGTGATGATGACGGCAAATAACTGCACGATTGCTAGAATATAAAATCAGACATGAAAAATAATTGTGTCTACTACTGCCAGAATTTTTATATTTGTATTTAGATAAATTAAAAGGTAGTGCGCGCTGGTGAATCAAAAAAAAAATAAAATTTTCAGGATAATTAATATGTTTGTTGGCAAGAAATTGTAATTTTCAGTGTCAGAGCAAGAGAGAAAAACAAAAAGAAAATCATCGTTTACCGAAAATTTAATTATGCTTAAAAAGTGTGTCCACAACACCGCTGGTGGTCGTTGAGATATAAACAACTTCGTAAAACCACAAGAAACTAAAAAATAAAAATTCATAATTTATGAGCACAACGGACGCATACATGCAGATAGATAGAACTAACTACTGTACGTACGTACATATAAGGGTAGTAATGCAGAAAAGTGCTTCAGCTTTGTACTGGCAGCAATGATTATTGCGATTTTGTCAAAAAATTTCACAGAATAGCAACACTTTAACCGACAAGCCATTTCTTCATTCACAGCATGTTGCTTTTTTTAACGTGTAGTGTGGTTAAAAGCAAAAGTTCTGCTCCACCCTTTCCCATAGCTTTCTTAATTCGACGTCTAATGCATGCATTAATTCATTCAGTAAATGGTTTCATTTCTGCTGCATACACATAAGCTTACTGAACACAAAAAAAAAAGGTAAAAAAAATAGAGTCAACGATTTATTCGCCTTATGAGACATCATGTTTGTCTTCCACTAAAACTTCCACTTATTAATTAAAGTCAACTTTCATTATTTAAGGATAGATGAAGCTTAAAGTAAAATATTCAGCTTTCGGGAAATGAAATCGAGAAAGCCTTTCTTATTATTGAAAAATCATATGAAACCACAGTAGCACGATATTCTTCAACGCCTATCTAACACAATGTTGTCGCGTTCATAACCCTCGGACCTTGAACAATTTTTTTTCGACTCTAAGCAGAAAAATATAAAAATTATTATCGCGGATCTGTTGTGAGACTTACTTGACCCGAAGACACTGGCTCTAATGATGACATGATGTCCATATTTAATTTTTGGCAAACACCTGCTTTGGCCTTCGGTATTTTAATCATTATCTTAGATTCGCGAGAGCATCATAAATTATCGTTTATATAAATCAGATAGGAATCCGAGAGATGTCATGAGTAATAATAAAATGCGAAGAGAAATTAATGATTCGCTTGAGACTTTTGGCAAGGAACAGATTTCATTATAAGGACCTGAAGATGATGAAGTTATAATAACGAAGGCTAAGTCATGTATGTTTGTATGTGTGTTGCAATTAATAATATTTTCATATTAACTGTTTGGATGAGCGGCAGAGTTACGTATTTTTATTTCTCTATTATTTTTTCGATTTTCGATGAATTCTGGTGAGGTAGTATGGTGCTGATAAAGTGACAGGTAGCATGCAAGGTTACCTTATTTGTCACACAATGGTCAATCTAGGTAATCCATCTTACCACATTTATCTAAAACATTTCTAAGTTTAATGTAGACTTTCAATGCAAAATAACCTGACCTCTTTTAAAGGACTTCATTTAATATCGCTATGAGAGCACATCATGGTTTTTCCATTTTCGCTACCAAACAGTTTTGAGTAATTATAACGAATGGTTTTTCTTCTCTTTTCAAAAAAAAAAGAAAATTTATGATTCATGATTTCAATTAACAAAAATTTTCATTTTGCTGAGAGACAAGATTTGTAAATGATTTGTGATGCGGTTTTTGGCAGCAAAGTCAGTAAAACGTACATGAAACAGCTGCGGCGTTAATATAATTTAAGTGTCAACTTTTCTTTTACGTACAACTCACTTGATTACCAAAGCGTCAAGTTTGCTGCCACGTTATTATTGTTGCAGCTCTTGCTGTCGTTGTTGTTGTTGTTGTTGTGTTGAAGCCGCGACCATTGCGATAAATTACATAAATGTCTATTGTCCCAAACTTCTCTTTTATTACATAACGTGTATGAATTTTAGGTACAGTAGTATTTTAAGTGTTTTACAGATTTTGCTTAGGTTGTAAATACATCGAAAAGAGGAAACGGAAAAAGAGGCATTGTAATCATTAAAAGTACTAGCAAAGGCAGTAAGCAGTAAGCTCCAAAGGTACTAACGGAGAACGGAGGAACGCATAAAAGACAATAATATTTTTACTTTATTTTGTCATATTCAATACACGTAAAGAAAACAAATACGAGTGAAAATATATGTATTCGAACCGTCCGAAATTTTTTCAAAACAAAAATTCAACGTTAATTAAAGTAGCTAGCGTAGTTGAAAAATTCCTAAGCTAGTAGAGGCAAATGGAAAAAAAAATCTATGTACCTTGCTTCGTTGAAGACAAGTCTTACATGCAGCCGACATAATTGATTATTCCAAGCAAACAGTGCTGAATGGTATAAAATTTATGAATATACTGCTGATTTTATCACTTTTGAGTAGCGTATTACCTAAATTCTTATAAAATTTACACGTTTTGTTTTAGTTTTGAAACGATCTTCTAGTTAAACAAAGACTTTCTTTATGCAAAGTGCTCGATGTTTGTTTTTCATGTGCACTACTAATGCAATCTATGAAGATAATGCAAAGCATTATTCCGTACTTATCGGCTATTGATTTACTAACATTAATGGATCAAAGTCTACGGTGAATTGATTATTACAGAATCCATGCTCTTGTAAATTTGGAAAGCGTTACTGGCTCTGACTTCATTGATCGGATTTATATTTAAATTTGGATGACGTACGAAAATGTTATTGTGTTCTTGGGGATGTTTTGATTTAATATTCACTTTAGAGAATATAACTGAAAATCCAGTGGGAAATCTGTCTATGTTTAACAATATGCAGACATATTATGTGCTCATATTTTTTACTAACTTACGATTCGAATGATTAACGCTCTCTCCGTCCATATATTGTTCCTTAGAGTTTGCAGGATCAAGCAAACCCACAATAACGACAGAGTTGTTCCGTTATTCAAAAATTGCAGATGTCTTTCTGATATTTGACAAAATTCATTCACAATGGACCCAAAAAAATTCCAAAATCTAAACGCTTTGTTTGGATTTGAAACATGTTTTTGTCCCAGCGTATAACTTTCTTGCTTGCTTTGGGCAAATATATGCTCAAGCGCTTTGTACCACTTCGTGTATCATTTGACCCAGATTATTAACAGAAAAGAAAACGTTTATAAATGAAGGCCTTCCTTCAAAGGAAAGGTCTTAGTACTATATATATTTTATTGCTAATTGCTGGTGTTGTCTTTTGATTGCATTTTCTAACTTTCCCTGCAAATGAAAATGATTAGCGTTATGTCTACATTGCTTAACGTTTTTTATGATAATTTCTTAATTGTTTATTTCTTACAGAATCCCTTTTAAATACGCACTTCTCTTAGCATATTTTAAAAATTTTGAAGTATCTATGAAGAATCTATGGTTTCCTTTCTGTGTATTCACACATGGTACAAAAACTAACAGAAGTTCATCTGCTCTTTTGAACACGGGGCTATGCTTGATCACGTTATTTTTACAGGACTTTAGCATTTCAAACTATTTTACTCGAAGACCTTTCTTATCTTGAGGAGAAGACGTCAACCAGTATACAAGCCTTCACTGTGGTTGTCCATTGTCGCAACTCTACTGATATCCTATCGAACGCTTGCAGATTTCGTCAGCAACTTAAATGTAAAAACTTGATTTCAGTGTATCTATTTTTGCCAAATTTGTTACTTTTCCCCCAATGGGAATAGAAAAATACATATAAATATAACTTTACAAACAAAACTATTAAGCAGAGCTTAAAAACTTATGGCACCATTGACAATAACATAGAAATGTTAGTTTTTTTTTTTATCTATATTTCTGTGCTTTGGCTGCTTGTGTTGATATCGGTATTTTGGCCTGTTAATGCCATCAGCAATTGTGCTTTCTTCCCTTCCTCTCCCTCCCCCTCTCCATCCACCTCTCCCTCTCCCACTCACTCTCCATCATCCTCTCACGCTTTTTCTCCTTTAAAAGAATCGAAAGCATACTTCGCACAAGTTTTATTACACTAATTTGTACGTTAGTGTCGGTAGGTTGGTTGGTTGGTTGGTTGGTTGGTTGGTATGGTAATAATAGTATTTGCTATTTATTTAAAAAGGAATATCCTGTCTGCCACCATTACGCTCTGCCCACTGATATCCTGTACCAGTACTAACAGTTTGGCTGGCACAAATACCACAATAGCAAAGTAAGTAAGTAAGTATGTGAGTGTATGTATGCCTGTGCAAGGGGCATTGTTATAATATCCTAAAACCTCAACTCGAAAACATATACTTAAGCAATTATCCATTCAGTCATAGATCACACCAGTGAACTGCTTTGAAAAGTTGGAAAACTTTTCATTCACAAAAAACATAAAAGTAGAAATTGTATTGTTTTCGCCAGTAGAGCCAACTGAGTATAATTTTTATTAGGAAAGAAATTTTCCTTTTTGCATTTTAATTGTATAAGATATTTAATGATAATTTGGAGAGAGAGAGAGAGAGAGAGCGGGAACATTTGCTCGCATAATTTAATGTTTATTTGTATGGTTGTTTTAATTTAATTTGATTTTTAACCATCAATGTTTGGCTTTTCGTTTTTGGTTTTTCCATGCAATGGTAGCCGGTACAATTTATTGGTTTGGTGATAAATGACTTTAATAAAATACGATATTCATTTGTGTGCGGTTAACCTTAGACTATAAATCTTAATGGCTCATTATATTCAAAAGACTCTTTATACTATAGAAAATTTTGCATTTAAACATTTGAGTTAATGATATGTTTTCGTGGGGTTGTTTTTGCGAAATGTTATTTTGCTTATGAAAATTGCATTTCATTAGATTTTTCCTTTTAAAAATTAAAAATTTATTATTAAATAAATTAATGAATTTATGAAAAGTTCTTTTCTATCGTCTTCTTGGACATACTTTTTTAAAAGTCATACTTTTTTAAAAGTCCTCTTCCTCTGAAGTTTTCCTCTAAAGTTTTATTTGCTGATCTATGTCAACATAGATCAATATTCGATTTCAATCACCCAACCTTATAATAGAGTAGTTACTGTTTTCAAATTCACCTTAAGCAAGAGGAAGCCTTTCATAGTAATACCATGAATTTCTATTTCTTTGGCTGAGCGATCTTCTATTGTCCGTGCAGTTCGATATTGCAATGCGTTACCGCTGATAATTCCCTGAATGCGATTAGAAAAAAATTGATCATATTCGTAAAAGCATAAATTCCTCTTGCTGCTGGCAGGAAGTCATCACTAGCGATATTACGGAGCAAGTTGATTGCAGCAGGAGCTTCTCATTCGAATTATACGTACATGTATGTTCTAAGCTCTCTTGCTCATGATCATTATGCTCGTTTTAGCTGCTTACATTGGCCTATGTGTTTATAATTACAATAATAGTTACAATAAAGTTCCTCATTATTCTTTCACTTAAGTTTTTCAAGTTCTTTACGTTCTATTCACTTTTCAGAACCACTCACATGAAAATTTTCTCATGAAAAGTACGAAGACAAGACAAATATTATCCCATCTAACTTGGTAAGAAATTGTGTAAGGCGAAATTCTACAGCAGGTTTAAAAGCGAATCTTCTTTTTTTTGTTTTTTTGTTTTGTTTTGTTTTCAGAAGAATTCAGGGGATTATCTCCCACTCGTGCAACATGTTGACGATAAGAAAAAAGTAAGGAAAGAGAAAGAAATGGGGACGTGATGGCCCCAACCTAGTGAATGTGTGCCCAAACGATAAATATTATGCCTTTACCTACCGAGCACGCACTATAATTACGACCAAAGAAAGCTCCATCCAATCGTATTTGAGATTGCACCCGCAAACACTGAGTTGGTAGTTGCGGTCCTTACCTACCAACTATAATGTTTTAACTCGCCAACATATTTTCTAAATATTCATGTTGTAGCAGTTACAACGTGGCGTACAAGCGACGCTATGCGAGATGCGATCTGTATAATTAACAAAGGAAGTAGATTTTTACATTGTCACATTTGCTGCCAGGCACAACAACTAACTCAAGGGATAGTATCGATGTTTAATATCTTCAGTATTAAAAGAAATTGTTTCGACTACCATTAACACTTATTTAATCTTAGATTTTTTTATACGAATTTAACCATTCAGCATGAAATGAACAAAAAAAAGTAGCGTAGAACACTACGTTCTTGGTTATTAAGATATATCCCTTAGGACTGAACCATTTTTGTAACTATATAACTGCACCACTCATAATTTTTGCTTTTATTTGCCCAAAAGATTAGGTTTCGACCAAGTCGAGTTCTTCGTATAATCACAAGGCCAGAATTTGTCCAAAGTTTCTTCCTATATTTCCGAATTGCATAGCTTTTCTTATATCTCTGCATTGCGCAGGGCAATTAACGCTAATCTTCTCGTAAACTTCAATTAAATGTTATTAGGGACTCAAAATCTCTGAATAAAAGAACGATGTTTCCATTCGAGATGCTTCCAACACTGTGGAAGACCTATAAAGATGCATGCCATTTCTTTTCAAGCTCACTCTCTTTTAATTAATAGTCAGCAGCGATGTTGTAAGTTATTGAGGTAGTAACATATGCGAATTGTTGCAAATTACCCGAACCAATATTGAGTGGTTCTTAAATAATCAATTTCCATTCCCTGCGTGGCTTTTCCATTTTTTATGTACTATTGAATATAATGTAATCATACTAATGCCTAAAGATGCTTGAATCTCTTAATGAGTTGCGCAAAGAGGCTTCTTTCTGCCTTTTATTATATCTATGGATTCAGAATTATTTTCTGCATCGACATAAGCTTGTGTGCTCGCCTGCCCGTCTTCTTTTCCCTGTTCAACCTGCGGATCGAACTTTATGAGATAGTTTGATGTAATTTGGTATAACCACGAGTTTTCTCCCATGGACGAACGCTATTGAAAATTTTTCGGATCGAATTACTTTTTCGATCACTTCTCATAAAGTGACCCATTTGGAAATGTCGTCACATGAATACCTGTAGGGTGACGTGGCATGATTAATAGTGGGCCGTGGCCTACTATACTGCTTTTACTTGCTTTGTTTAACTTTTTGTGTAAAAAATTACGTACAGCATTTTGTTTATTTTCCTTTTCTTTAATACCATATCAGGTGAAATGAGACGTACAAAAAAAAGTGCCACGAATTCTAAAAATAGGTACTCTATAATAAATTTCTCTTCTTTAAAAAACAATGAAAATTGCCAACAGCACACTTGCTTCTGCAAGTCTTAGCACAGGTACGTTTAGAAAACTTTCTGACACCAGCTTACGTTGAGAGTTTCGCGATCGTATGTAGTTTAAACGATAAAAATAGCATATGCTGAGGAGTTCCTATATCGTATTAAGAATAACTAGAACATAAGTATCTTAAAGAACTTAAGCAACTATTTTACTCTAAATTCGCTAAAGTAAAAAAATGTCATAACTCGCCAATTTTTGATTTGCGCGATTCATATTGCGATTCATATTCTCAGCAATGTTTTTAGCAATTTGCTACATGAAATTTTATATCAAGCAGAAAATTTAGGGAACATTTTGTTTGGTTTGTTTGAGTGTCTGTTCCATCTTAGTAACACCACACACAAGGGTGAAAGAAAGCAGCTTACGATACCGTATATCGCAGACAGCTTTTAATTCTAAGCTTAACTGGCATCAAGTTACAGCAAAGGGATTGCAGCGATATCTTTTGTTCGCGTTTTGAGAATAATAAAATGAACTGTGTATAGGAATAATGCCATCTTTCGCTTATGCAGTAAGAATGAAGCTTCAGCCTTAATAAACTTTTCAATTTCTCTCGCAACGGAATCAATCATACATTTCATCCATAAACGATAAATGATATGATGTTCATAATCATGATTTGCAGAAGATATATTTTATTTCATTAAAAGTCAATAGCGAACAATCAACAAGGAGGTGATACATCTTTTAAATTGAATATAAGTTTTTCCGTTTGGTTTGACAAGACAAAGGGAGGTGTCAAAAGGTTTGCGCAGCTGCTTAATTCATTTTTGTTTCGTTCTTATATATTGTGTGCATTCGCAAAGAGGCGAGACACTGTGCAACTTTTATATTTAACGAAACATGAACAACTTTGAAATCGTATTTCCAATTCTTACCTAAATTCTATTAAATTTTCTGCCATGGTTTTTCGTTTCTTTACGATTTGGTTTTGGAAACGCTTACGGGAGAAGTTTACGCATTTTAATAAAAACATTGTGTATACAATTTTTATAACTGCCCTTTACCGCCAGCTAATCATTAGAATTGTGGTTGTAGGAAAAAAGATGAATTTTCAACGAAATGTAAAGTTTTCCCTAGCGTGACTGTACGTAAAGCGCTACATTATGCAAAGCGTATTTCCATGTTAAGCATCATTTAGTGAAAAATATCATCACATTGGGACCAGTAATGTGCGCAAGAAAACAAAAAGAATGAGAGAGAAATAAAATTAAACAACTCGGAGCAATTTGCATAAAGTGAAAACATGATTTTTAATTTCTTACGGGCACACACATATATGTTTTCGAGACGTGGCAAAGTCAGACAGTTAGACACCGCAAAACATTAAGAACTCTCGAACTCATCCTTTCTTCTTGTTTCCTTTTTTATGCCCTACACCATTTGTGATGCAGGATATATTAAGTTCATGTCGATGTATGTAACGCTCACAACGACTTACTACTGAACCAGTTTTATAATATCGGAAGTTTGTCTAGTCGGTCCATTCGTTCGTTTGATGTCTGCCCCGGCAAATCGAAATTTTTCACATATTATGTCCACGCTTCGTAAACTAACGTGTTTTGTGACAATGGCGAATCCTGCTAGAAAGGAATTTAATCAGATCACTACTCCCATATACCAACACATTGTTTTGGAAAAATCCTTACATAAAAAAAAACATGCATCAACCAGTGGGTAATGGCATTTCGTCATTCTAAATTGATGTTAACAATTTTGATCGGATGAGGTAATTCTTTAAAAACATGTATTTGTTCCTACCAAGACTGAACTCTCATGTGGAACATGATAATAATTTGACATAGACATTAATCTTACTGAATCTGGCCCTTAAAGGTTTATTTTTTGTAACCCATCTCACATAAGGTTTCGCATGAATAGTTAGCTTTCATAGGATCAAGAGCTGTAGTTTTAAATATTTTATAATGAATTTTGGTCCATAACAGTAATTTAGAAATTAACTTTAAGTAAGCGCATTTTTGGGACTTAGGCTCCCATGAAAAGCATGGCTCTATATAGGAACTAAGTATTGGTACTTTATCAAGAAAATGCATGAAAATTTATGCTAAATGAAGTGGCGTCAAAGGACGGCCTTGCTCGAATGCAATGCGTTTACTTGCTTTTAATTGAAAAGAGCGGAAGAACTCGTAATGCCCGCAAACAACAAAACTTAAAAAGAATGAAAGAAAAAGCTGAACAACTTAACCGAAAAACGCAATAATACGTATGCAGTGAGCACACAAAAGTCCTCCAGTTAAGATATTTATTTATATATAAATAAATATTCTTTATAAGAACATACGTGTGTTTCAGCATTTGTGTGCGTGTGGGAAAATGAGAAAAGCGCAATGCTCTGGTAAAATAAACCAATTTAATGTAAGCTCCCAATGGAATAGCAAAAATGAATCTGCTGCGAAACGACAACAAACGTTAATGTAAATAAGGAGGAAAAACACTTTTAATATCCATACGAATGAATGAATAGCCAACCTCAGAACAACAACGCGGACAAAGGCGGGGTAAATGGCACAGTACGAAGCGAGCGAACTGAAACCAAACAATGCCTCACCGTATACATGTAAAACTTGCTTTCTGGTATCTTGCTTGCTGGTAACACGAAAATTAAACAGAAAGCCAGCTAACAGCACATATAACGCATTTTAATTTCGGGGTAAAAGATTCTATTTTTGATTTTTTATTTTCCAAAAAATAAAAAAAAAAAAATCAAATAAGCTATGAACAAACTGTCGGTGCGAATTAAATTTAATCTTCTTGCTAACATCCAACACTCTAAAAAGTGGTGAGCCTACCTTTCACAAGATGGTCTATGTTTCTATTTGTAATTTGAAATTAACAAAGGTCGAAAGAGTTTGGGGAGTACGCTGAAAGCAGTAAACGTTCTAAAATTGAATACAATCTTTATTTTTGGGCCTCGTAAGGATGCACAAAGTTTTCGCAAAACATCGCTTGATAATAAAATATCATTTTATTAGGCTTGCAAATAATGCTCGAAACCATGTAATAATCTTTGCCCTTTATTATTAATGAAATATTAAAAGCAAAAGCGTTATTATGCAAATTTTGATGTCTGGAGAGCAACGGCATTAGGCTACAATGGTCCCTGTAAAGTTGACGTTTGACTTGTGATCTAATTAAATTAAACTGTCTTGGTTGAAGTGATTTTTACGTATGCACTAAACATCGTGTGAATAATATTTATCGCATGGAGTTTGCATTCACGCCGCAGCTAGTTTGCACTTTTGTAAAGATGTGAAGGCCCTCGTTAATCCTGACCCACGCAGGACGACATTCCCCTCTATTATTCTTTAGATCCACACAATTTTTCAATGGAAATCGTTAGAATTCCTTATGAAAAAAATTGTTTACGTCTATAAGGCCTCGTTTCTGCTTCCGCTTCGTTACAAGTTGAGCCAGTATAAAAATATCTCCGAATACGATCTGCGCGGAATCGTAATTTAATTCCAATGGGGAAGCCAGAAACCATAATAGTTTTGCAGCAATGGCATTGTGTGTTTGTGCGAAATGTGGCGGAGTGTTGTAAAAATAAATAATAATAAAAAAAGATATCCAAGAGATCCGTACCTTTTTTTAATTAACATGCATTAGAGAAAAGATAAGGGTGGACAGTGGAGGGAAATTTCGTTTTCCTACTCCTCTTTTTGAAGAATTGTGCTACCACTTACAGACATAATTTGGTATATGTAATATTATAATTGAAACAAACAAGGTCCCCATGCCTGAGGTATATTCTCCGGCAATCCAGAGGTTTTTCGCAAAACTATTTGTATTTCTTGGACCACTGCTGAGAGTAGGGCTCGGTGGCATTATTCTTCCGGTTTTTTTTGTGACCTTGCTACTTTCTCTTTCGTAACGTTCGGATTCTGCGAAAATAATTCTGCTATTTATCGGAGTTTTCCCCACAATCCTCCTTAGCTAAGTCATCTCACTCTATTTTCTTTTGTTACCAGTTAATACTGTTGTATTTATTCTAATTTTTAGATTTCTAGGTTATATTTTTTCACTTCAATCATTTCGTTTGAGTGACAGCGTGCAGGTCGTTCGTCCCTAGTTTGATACCGATGGAGAACGAATTTTTTATTCGATTCTCCTCAAAGCTATCCTTTTAGATTGGAGTTGCCGATCGGCTGGTTTGTTATTTGAAGTTGACATCGAGAAAAAAACAACTCCTTCTTGCTGTCCAAACAGTCGTGCAACGCATTTGTATCTCTTAAAGCAAACCTTAATTTAATCCTACGATACTTAAACTGTACGGGACCAAGATGAGGAACAATTTTGGTCCTCACATAGTTCATAAGAGTTAAGGCCAGATGGACTGGACTTCTCGAGAAATCAAAACATTAGCAGAAAGTCATTGTCAAAAATGGTAACATTGCCATTCGGATAAATCGTGGAGGTCAACTCAACTGTTAGTGTAAAAGCCAAGCCTCACTCCGCATTCGTGGATACAGTAACCACCATGATTACCTGTGTAGGGTTTCATAATGTTATTTTTCAATAAGAACGCATTTCCTTTCAATATTGCGCTCTTTAAGCCCAATACTTTTCAGTGAAGCTTCAGTGATTTTACGATTGGAGAGGAAAGAATCAAAAAAAAGAAAAGAATCGTAACGGTTACTGACTTTTGTAATAACAGGAAGACTCGATTTTAAGTGTGACGGTCTCCTTGGTTTAACGTAGATACTCTTACGCATTTTACTACTTTCAAAAAATTGTGAATTTCTTCTCAAAAACACACACACGCACCCAGGCACTTGCTTAGAGAGATATATTATAACAATTTCCCCCCACCAATAATCACACATATTTATATATACAAATTCATTTCGAATTCTTGTGTACGTTTCTAAAACAACCCCGGCAACGGTTACGAACTCATTAAAAAAAAAAATCTCTCTCCTCTTTCATTTTCAACATTTTATCTAATTAAGCAAACAAATATGAAAGGCAGCTTGTAACCAAATGAATATGTGTACATACGTACAACTATGTGTGCGGGTGCGTATGTGTGGGTGTGTGTGCAGAAAACGTACCTACCAAAATTGTTTAAGCCTTAAATTGTGTATTTTAAATATGAATGAGTTTTACGTAGCAACGTACCAGAAAAATTTTCCCTTTCGTATAAAATTTCATTAAAAATTGTCAAAAGTCAAGAATTTCTAACATAGTGTAACACAATTTACATTACACAAGGTATGCCAAAGTGAATTGATAACTTGGTTATCGTGGGACAATTTCAAATGATTTCTAAGCTACATATGCTTGTATAGATCCAATCACATACTTATTCAACAAGGCAGTGCCACCATTCATTGAGGTCATGAAGCTGGGCAGAAGAAATGATAAGAAAAACAACTTTATGACTACGATGTTGACGGCTCGAGTAGTGTTAAGAAGTTAGGAAGTTATTATGTGTCGAAGCATCGCAAATAATGCTATGTATGTATTTTTAGGAAATCACAAATCGTCTAAGTTCCATATCCCCATTTTCAACTGCAGGAAATCTTATCGCGATACCGAACATAAAGTTTATTTTATTATAAAAATTGAAACTTCGATCAATACGTTTTGGTGGGATGGTATCGAGTATGTATGTGTTTTGATGAAGGTATATAATGTGGTATATATGCAAAAGAAATTTCAATGAACTATCAAAACACAAAGCAGACACAGAGAGAGCTGTTGTTGTTTTTTTTTTTTTTTTGATACTTTTTCAAGGAATAACATCCTTTAGTGTGTTGTAATGTAATATTTAAAATTGTTGTTGCTACACTGTCGAATCTTCACATTCAATACATATATAAAGAGCTTTGTTTTGTAAAAGATGAGCTTATTGTATAAAGTTTTTTAAGAAGAAGACAAGCAAATCCGACCAAACATTTTTCCCTTTTGTGCCCCTTTTGTGCATGCGACATTAAGAAATTTAATAAAGTTTTTAAATTTAATATTCTTTTCAAATATTGAGTAAACTTAGGAAGACCCGTCTTTTGGGAAAGGAAGCTGGTAAGGACATAAAGAATTTGAATCGAGGAAGGACCTAAAAGCAAGAGAGTGGTTTAGTGGGACTAAAGCCATCTATCCATAGTCTATGGTAACCGAGGTTGGTGTTCTACTATGATAAGACATTTACGGAAGCAAATGTGAAACATTTTAGAGGGTTGTTGGGAAGTTGGAAAAATATTCATTAATTAAAGTAAAAAGCGACAAAAACGGTTGAGTGTAAAAAAAAGCCTTGCTGAGGTGGTATTAGGTTTCATAGGCAGTAGAAAGTAGAGAACTTTATGAACTGCAATGAGAGGCTAACATAAAGTAAACTTTAGTCGGCTTAGAAAGTGGATAATAATAGACTATAGAGAGACTATATTGCTATAGTCCAGTCGTGAAAATGTTACAAAGACATGGCATCGTGCACGTCGAAAAGACGGCCGCCAGTGGTTCACCTACTTCATCAAACGAAATTTCAACTTGTCCATTATTTCAAATAATTTTCGTTGATATTTTGTGGATATCATTACCATTTCGTAATTTAGGTAAAGTTAGTGTACCTGGCAAACCGCATGTAGATACATTGAGAAAGTTTTATGCATCTTTCTAAAGCAGCACGTGCTGATAGAAAAAAAGGTTGCGTTGCGTTCGCTCTCCTATTTGTATCTTTTCATTCAATCGTTCCAAGCAACTTTCCATTTTTTGCAGCACATTTGAATATTTCAAGTGTCGAAATTTGTCCTTTTGAAGTATTGTATTTTAAGCGTGGTTTTCATGTTCAAATTTTGTGTTACCGTTTTTCCTTTTTTTTTTTTTTTGGAGGTTTTTTTCTTCCTAAAAAATTATATTTTTGGAGTGATAACTCTCTTCATTTTGCTGAGCTCACAATAGATTATAGGGTCTATATCGTATACTACTTGTGGTACAAAGATATATTAAACTTCTTGCAGATGTATGCAACACTCAGAAGAACTTAAGATAGAGCCATTTTCTGTTATACTAACGAGATATTCTGAAGCATTTTCTCTATCTGTCTGGTATTCTCGTACTCAACATGGAGATCGTGAAGTAATTTCGATAGATACTGGTCGAAAGGGAGCGAGCAGTATTTCGATTGTGCTCGGGTTTAGATATCTTATTAGAAGAAAATATTTCAACGTGTTTTTAAAAAACCTCAAAAAATGCTTGGTATTTTTCAATGCTTGGCGGTTTTAATTTTGAATTTCTAAACAATCACAGAATAAAAATTTTTGATTTGGATGAAAAGTTTCTAGAAGTCTAGTTATTAAAATGAGGATGGAGTTGATGGAAGCCATTACCAGAACGAGGCGATAGGCGTTTTCGCAACCAACACGAAATGAACCGATCACATTTATCTGATGTTCTTCTGTTAAAGCGGTTAGAATGAAAGCAATGCACGTTAGGTAACAGATCCCAGAAGAACGCAGTATGAATGATTGAGAAGTAATTACCGACTATACCCGCGAAACAACGCTATGGGCTCACACTACGGGCCTGTTAGTAGAGGGAAAGCGTTAGCAGAGTGAAAAAAGTTATCCTTAGCAATCGAAGAGTTTGCATTAATTATTTGTTCAATAATTTGAACACTGTTAACGAATAGTACGCAATTTCAATGCTTATCCATTTTAACAAATTCGTTTTTTCCTAACAACATTTTTCGCCACTTGTCGAGAGAGGGAAAAGTGCTGGCTTAAAATATCCCCAAAATCCCCAATTATGGGGAGTATGCATATGACACATCTTATTTATGCTCCATCAATGGGCGAAGCAAGCAAATTTTATGAAAACAATCAAAGTAAAAAGATTCAGATATATTTTTATCGCATATGTTAACGTATGCTTTGTGACAGAGATAAATAAGAAAACTTTTTAACCAAATGTGGTTAGAAACATATGGAAGACCATCATAAACTGTCATAATAAAATGCAATCAAGTTAAATCCAAATGTTGACTGGGGTTTGTATAAAAATCTTCTCATAATAAGATAAGTAAAATATTTATATATATATGCATAAGATATTGAAGTTCGTAGATTTAATATACTTAAGCATATTGGATATGTAAGGAAATCCTAATATGTATAATAAATACAAAAAGCAGGATATTCTCCATATCAGAGGTTTGTGTGGAAAAAAATTACTAAAAAAAATATTCTCTGAAAGGTTTTTGTGCGGTTTTATAACTTTATTGACCATCAGCTTGCTTTGTTGTGTGTACGAACAAATGTAAAATACAGGATGAAATACGTTTAGCGGCGAGCTAAGAAGTGAAGCTATACCAACTTACGTACTAGCTAAACCGTGTTCATTTTTTTCTACATCAAGAAGTTCTAACATGGTGGATGCGTGCTTACGTGTTGCTGTTTAGAATGGTGTTTTGAACTCTTCCTTGCTCCTTCCTCCAGCTTGTTTCCTACTAAAATTTTCTACAAGGACTTTGAAACCTGAGAAACCTAGGACTTCAAGTGTATTATAATTGGAAATGTTTGGAAAACGTTTATTTCAAAACTTTTACAAAATATCCGTTTGAATATTAATTCCGTGGCATAGTAGTAAAACTTACCCCTTCGCAAGATAAATCGATTATCTCTAGACTAGAGTTGAAACCAATTGGAGGCTGTTTACTTTGGTTTACTTTTCTATGTAGATTTGCTCCGCAGGATATTTTGTTTCCGTTTTATCTCATAAAATATGTCGTCTTTATAAATCCTTTATGTATTGTTATGGGTTCAGTGAATGCATGAAAATGTGTAGTTGTTTTGTTGTGTGCTCTATACCTTCTCAATTCTCATCGAATCGGCTTCTTAAGCAATTTTTATAACGTTTATGTGCTTGTGCTTTTCAGTTTATAAGTTATGTAAAACGGTTTTAGCTTTTTGTAAAGGACTTTAAATTTCCAAATTATGTAAATTCCAATTTATGTAATGACTGGTGGATTATAAATGTATGTGTAGTAAAAATTCTTATTATTGAGCACCAAAAATGAGCATCGATTGGGTCAAAGTGATAGGCTGTGTCACGCAAGTCATGCAAAAATGTTGGATAGAATTTGAAAACCCAGCTTAAAGACGAGTTGGCCCAAATTTGAAAAGACGCAATCGTTTTCCATACTCTTATGTTCATTTATTATTCGCAAAGAAGCATCCATCAGAGACCATCTATGTATAATAATCTCTTCCAAGGCATATAGCGCTTTCTGGCTAAGACAAGTTAGCAGAACTGAAATATGTAAGCAAATCGATTTGCCCTGATTCTGGGATCTTTTTTTGAGATGATTCCGTGGCATGTCCAATCCTATAGTATATATCTTCTTAAACCCTTCACTTTTCTTCAGGCTCCACAGTACTCATATTTTCTGGGATTTTCGCGATGCCTGTAGCATGTGATGGTGAGTATCATCACGAGTAGCATGAGTGGTGAGTTAAATTGCATTATTGTGAACACTTCGTGGCTTTCCGACCATTAATTTACTAATTACACTTGCTTCAGTGACAATAGTTTGGTTTTTGTAAAACCGGGGAAAAATTTAAATTTTGTGTAATCGCCAACTAACGGTCGAAATGTTATGAAATTTTGATACATTACATAGGCTCATTCATAGGCACATTTATGTGTACATAATTCCGTTTTAGAGAACAGACGTGCATGTGTAGATGTCTTATTTGTGGTTGAACTGATAAGCGGTAGTATTCGCTCTTTCTAGGTAATATCTCTTCTATTGTCCTTAGTAAGTGTATTAGGAATTATTTGCATATTAGGCCATCGCGTCACCATTTGCCCATTGGGCTATCGCATCACAGCCATAATTTCCTTTTCGGATACTTTGTCAGGTGTACAATGAGAGACGAGATATTATTGAAATATGCTTGATGCGACATTGATTAATGCAACTTTCCGGTTTTGTAGTACACTATCTTGTATAAGCGACTAAATAAATATGTGTTTGTCAACTTGTGCACTGAAAGGGGTATCATTGAAGTTGTTGTCCTTCCAACTACAATAATAGTTGTTATTTTAATTCATGGGTTGGCTAAGAACGTTATATTTGTAGCGAACATCTTTATTCAATAAATGAATAAATATCGAATAGCTCGAAGAATCATATGAGAAGCTCTTGTTGAACTTGAACTTTGTTCTGCTGTGCGCAACTGAAAGTCGGACAGATCGAGTTATTCAATTGTTTTCAAGCTTTTTTGAATAAGTTTATACTATTCATAAGTCAGAGCTCTTACGTATAGGATTAAGTAAAGATTTGCTAGATTGTATTCGCGATTCGCGTGGGAAATTTCCTTTGCTCTTCTAAAGTTAAGTGAAACGTTTCGTTGAACAAATTTTCTATAGTATAAATGGCAGAATATTCGAAAGTTTGCTACACAAAAGCAGCAGGTTGCGAATAGGATTTGAGCGTACCACTAACAACTTGCTTGAAACAACATCTTGCTTGAAAAATTATGTGTGCAGCTCTTACATGCTTACACGCTACGCGAATGTCTTGATAAGCATGGCATAGGCGGTATATATGTGATATATGATGTGTATGAATGGCTACGTACAGTACCTCTGTTCATTATGATTATTTCTCCCCCAATTATCAATAAGATAAAAGAAAAAGTTAATTTTCACTCTCATGCATTAAACCTAATTTCATTGAAGACGGTAATGAATATTTTCGAATTAATAAATTCTACTTATTTTGGTACGCAATTGGTGGAAATAAAAACAAATGTTTGCATCAAATTGTTCATTTCAATTTTTGTAAACATGAATTTCCCACCTTTAAATATATGGATGTATGTGCATGAATGTAAAAGCAACAACAAAATTAATGAGAAAATTTAACACACAAAACGTACGTAAATTGAGGATTAAGTGCGTATGACATTATGACAATTATGTGAATGTCATTGGTTCATGTTATGATGTTGTTAATGCGTATGTCCACATGTATAAATTACACCAATATATAGTTCACGTACATACGTCTATACGACGTGTTTACGGAAATGAGAAAACGAGACAGACACACGATATAATGAATAATGAGATTTTCAAGTAAAAGATGTGTAATTTGTATTATTACATAACACAATATAAGGCAAAACAAAACAAAACCCATGCACACAATACTTACGTCTAGCTACACAAGCCCAAGATGTATGCGCTTATATGTTTGTGTGTTAATGTTTGTTAGTACATATAAATTACACAATTGAGAATAAATTCTATATTAGAGCAAGCACTTTATAGAGAAAGAGAAACATGATGATGGTGATGATGATGATGATGATGTTGTTTCAGTATGTTACTTGTTTGGTTGTGTATTCGCAAATGCATTAAATATTGTATTTTGAATGTTTATATTCCTTTCTGCTTGTAAGTAAGTCTATGTCGTTGCGTACATACACACACTGTTCATAAAGAACAATTTGCATTGTATGCAATTTCCGTTTTGTGAATTTTATTTTCATTTTAATGTATTTCAATGCAATTGAATTGAATTCAGTCGGAGTAAATGATGCTGTACTGCAATCTAATTTAACATATGCCAGAATATTTTTTTTATTTTTTTTATTTTTTTTTTATTTTTACCGAATAAGGGGTGATGGGGGGGAATTTCTCTTGTGTGCCTGTGTTGCTTACACGTTATATGGGAACGAGAAAGATGCGCAACCGTGTGCGCGTTGTGCTGTGTAATTGAAATTTTCTCTTATATCTTCACACGATATTTGCCTGTTTTGTCGTTCGCCTGCATGCTGCTATGTAAATGTAGCTAACTGTCAATGAAAACATTCTTTTATACGCTGTTAAGTTAAATATTTATTTAGAAAATTTAATTGCCGAACATTATGCCGAACAATATTATTATTTAATTTTTTATTTATATGTTTCAATAGAGTTACTTTCCATCATCATTATACGTATACGCATATATACGTATATATATATATATATATATGTATATGTATATATATATATATATATATATATGAATTTATATTTCATTGATATTGTTTAGAGGAGTAAGTTTCAAACTATCAGTTCCATGCTATTATCCATGACTATGTAAGCACTATGACGTCGCTTTAATGGCCATATTGTAGCTGCAAATAAATTGGTGTGAAAAAAATGAAAAAACAAAACAGATAAAATTAATTAATTAAACTTCCAAAGCAATAGTTTTTTTTCCGTTAGAGTTTTATTTCCATATTTATTTTATATATTTTTAAGATTTCCTTTAAAGTTTATTAATCGTTTTATTACATTATTTTGCATTTTCATTTTTCATTATATATCTACATATATAGGGGTATTTTTTTTTTTGTTGGGTGTATGGCAGTTATGCGATTATTTAAAGTGTAGTTCTTTCATTTAGCGATACTTTCTCTAAAAATTTTCTTTTTTTCATTCGTTTATATATCATATCCTTTTTACAGTTAACAGCCTTATTAAAAAAAAAGAATTTTTTTTTCAATAACTTATTACTTGCTAAATAGGTTTAAAGATTTTTTTGTGAGTGTTTTCTTAACTTTCCATATTTCATTCAAAGATTATTCCTGCCTTCTTTTCACTTTGTGTAGAGATTTATTTTATAATTTTATATATTTTATACCCATCATCCAGAATGTTGAAAGTTTCCTAACATTTATCTATTCTTAATTAACCATGAGACTTTAAAACGATTTAATCTTATTTGTCTATGCGTCTATACGTCCATTTTCTTGTCTATGGGTTTTTTCGTACATCCACCTGAAGTATAGTAGAGTCAAGAATTTCTAGGCACAGACATCTGTAATAGTAGTAATTTAAAGACTTTATTTAATTGGGGTCTTCTTTTGTTGGTGAAAATTATGTGACAGGAAATCTTGTATGGCATTCTATGTTTTCATCTATCTAAGCAATGAAGAAGCCTTCCCTCCAAGTATTTTACGCATTAGAGAAGACTGGTTGTTGAGAGTCGCAAATACCACGCCAAGGTTCGAATGTTCATATCTCAGTGTCCCTCTTTCGTTTTTCCCGTTTCTCTCTGACCACAATCGTGTTGCGCGTATAGAGCCTATTATTCGAGTAATTGGGCATATTAAAAAAATCCAAATATATACATTGGGATTCATCATTTAGGCTGTTTGTATTAAAGGTTAAAAGGGGAATGTATGTCTTTTTAACTGACACAATCCATTTTTTAAGAGTGTGTACACCTTTTCTCCTTGAGCTTAAAAAAACGGACCTCAAAATTGCAAATTTTTCGTTAGGACTTTGCCACGATACGATATGTATACATATACATACAAAATACAATACAAATTATTATATAAAATACAAGACTATCCGAAAACTTCAAGTAGTTCGAAACAGCGCTTATACGCATTCACTCACAAGTCTTAAGCAATTTGGATTGATGTCGGGGGAGGTTCTTACATGTTCAATTCTTTCTTAGATTCTTAGATTCACACTTCTGCCTTTCTCTTTTTTTTTTAGGTCGGAAACTTTTAATTGAAAAAGCGAAAATGAATTCTGTAGTAAAGTACTAAAGCTCGTTTAACTCGCATTCAGCGACAATATTTGCGGTTTATCTAAATCTTAATGAATTCATTTACCTATGTTCGTGTGTGCATTCATTTGAAAACACTCTCACAAGATACGACATTATCAGTGCCATAACGTGCTCTGCAATATAGTGGCAGCTCCACGTCAAAGTTTCCTTGGGCTATATATTATATTTTATGTGATCTTGGCTGAGTGTATTCTATGTGGGTTTGTTAAGCATGACTCTGTGGAACTGTGCACGAAAACACACTTCTTGTGACAAATGCAAGTCTTCAAGGCTAATAACAAGTGCGGCATATTGAAAGCCTCCCTTGTGTTGCGAAACAATCATTTAGCAGCGCTATTGACAATAACTAACGCAATTAACTCGAATACTGAAAGAAAACATTGGCAATATAAAATAAGTTGATTGAGTCAAGAAATTCTAGAAGCGCTAAACTACCATATTTCCCAGGCATTGCTTCTTCTGATTGCTACTAATTTCGAAGAATGTTTCAAAAGCCTATTTCAGCATCGCTTCTTCTCTTAAGACACTCTCAAATAATCCTTTCTTCGGTGGATGATGTCAAAACTCGTACTGTTCTTTCGAGGCAGTATTCATATGCTACAAAAAGGTGGGCTAGGAATGCAGAATATTCTGACTAGCCAACACGTCGTTCACAATACACCCCGACTTGTATCAAAAATAGACACAAATTAAGGCAAATTTGCAATAATTAAGAAAAATCTTTCGAGATTTATTTACTGATTTCTTCCCCATCGGGTGGACGTCTCATGCGATTCGCCTTAAAGCGAATAGAATTTCATTTTTTGCTTCCCGCAAAGTATGCGATAGTGTTCCTATCTCAAAAAAAGTTCCATATTCTTTTAAAAAAAAAGGCTAATACATTACTCTTCTATTAGTACTTCGCTGCTCTAGTTTAGTCTCTATTTAAGTTCAATTACTTGTTTATTCCATTTTTAATTTCTTTTTTGTTTTTTTTGTTTTTTTTTTTTCGTTATAAATATATAAATTACGAGTCTATCTGAATTATTTACAAGTCATTATTCACAAGTTTTCCTTTTTGTGTACGAAACTGGGCAAGAAATTTTTTTGTTTAAAGTTCGCTTCAAATGCCATTAGAATAATGGCTAAGATATGCTTAATAATGCCATCAATAACTTTCGAATTTTTTAGCTTTTTTTTTCATTTTTTCTTTAATTTTTCGGTATACTATGCGTTGGTGAAAGTAAGGAAGAAACAACAATTCAGTTATAATTCCAAAAATCATTTCTGTTGCATCAGATCACTGTCTTATTCGTTGTAATTGGAAATTTGTTTGATTTTCGTGTTCGTCTCGTGAATTTATAAAAGCAATCTATTTCTGAAGCAAATATTAAACTTGGGCCCTTTCTTCGCTTAACCGACAACATGATGTTTACTGTGTTTACTTACAAACAAAAACAGTAAAAAAAATCTTTTTATTTATCTTTTAACCACAACAAGAAAGATCACATTCATAACTGTACATAGTTATACAATATTTTTGGTTTATATGTGAGTATAATTTTGTATGTATTAGTTAGTTATCTATAGAATATATAGTCAATTCTATTGAATTCACTATACCCATGTCTTCTCTCCTTTCATTTACTCCTAACGTAGATATTCTTATTCCATCATTTTGCTCGCACTAAATCAATAGACTGTGTTATTAACCGACGTGCTTTTTTTGTTTTGTTCGTATTATTACAGTGTTTGTGAAGTTACACGTGAGCACTAGAGCTGAAACTACTGAAATACTTATTGCTATGACTAGACGCGGGATTATCACTAGCGGTGGTGACATTATTGAGTACTGAGCTATTGCTGTGATTATTATGACTACTACTATGATGACTATTGTGAATACTGCTAGAGGGAGCGGTGGTGTTTGAATTGTAGGAATTTGTTTGGTTTATGGTTTGATTATGATTGGGGGAGGGCTGTAGAATTAAAAGCGGCTTGTCACCTGCAGCATGAGAATAGGAGGGAGGTGCTTGTTGTTGCTGTTGCTGCTGATCTCTAAACGCTTGATAAGCATCTGAAGATACGGTCGACCAAGTGCCATCCTTGGATTTTATATATAAATGTTGTTTACTGGGTAGCTTATTACCGAAATGATAATCGCTGGTAGCTATGGAAGAACTAGAAGCCCAATCGTTTAACAATTGATTGGTAGAGTTACTACTAAAACCGGTAAAGTCATTGTCATTATTCGCTGAGCTGCTATCGTTGTGTGTGTTAGTTAGAAAATCCAAGTGCGAAACGGTATTGTGGCTGTTGTGGTTGTTTGCACGGCTTTGGTTTGCAGTAGGCCCCGTTTGCGATTTATTGTTGTATAAACTGCCAAAGTTGATGTTGTTCTCACTTTTGAACATCTTGGGATTACGAGGACGTTTCAATGTGCCAACACCACCACCAGTGATCATTTGTGCAGCCAATGTCGTGTTGGCATACGCACCAAGGCCCTGTTTTAAAACATTACTAGCCACCAAGAGTTGCTGGTGTTGTTGCTGCCGCTGACTTTGCATGCTATTGCTATTAAAGGGATTGAGACGTGTCGGCACTAAGGGCTCGTTATTCATCAGGTCAAAACGGTTTTCGGTAATGTTAATTTTCTGGCTACCATTGCCTTTTAAATTTTTTGTTATTTTTTTCCCATACGTCGCTTTTGCTGGCGAAGTACTCAATATTGCCGTGGAGGCTGTGCTGGCTGTCATTTTACCGGGCAGTGCTAACATACTGTTGCTAAAGGGATTACTTTCGTTCACTGCACCTGCAGCATCGCTTATTATTCCTATTTCATTGCCGGTGCTTTCAACACCCGCAGCATAATGATGACTGGGTGGTGCTGAATACATACCCGATGAAATGCTGTCCGACGTTGTTGTTGTTGTTATTGTGGAACGATAATCATCATTGACATAGCTGTTATGAAGTGTTAGGGAATTTTTCTGTTGGCCAAAACTTCCAATACTACCACCGCCTGCTCCTCCAAGCTCTCTAGCATTATTTCTGATATTATCCGCATTCCCTATCGTTGTTGTTGCTATTGGTATGTTACTCATTGTCGTATTATTTACATTTCCTGTTGTCGATGTTGTTGTCGCTGCCGACGACGATAATGATGATGTAGATGCTACTGTTGTTGCAGATGCTGATACTGTTGTCGCATAACGATTTTGGTACAGTTTTGCATTTGCCACAAGATTTGTTGTTGCATATGCACCACAGCTATCATAGAGTGAGGCATTATTGTTTGAGGTTTGTTGCACAGCATCATATGCACTTCCGTTTGTCGTTGCCAGCCCATTTACAGTTGACGCTGCCGTTGTCACACAGCCATTGCTGCCATTCGAACTATTGGGATTTTTAAATGTTGAGCATGCAACTTCCGCATAATCAGGCATGTTAAGTGGAGTTAATCTGCAAAATATAACAGTGAAACGGGGAAAATAACAAAAAAGGCTAGCCGTTATTCTAAAATCATTATATTAATATGTCTAGGGAACCGTTATCGTATCATTATTAGTCTAAAAAATTTCCAGTATATGTAAAATAATGTCTACTATTTTGTTTCCATAAAAAAACCAATTCCACATTTTACTTTACTTCATTATACTTAACTCTTTTTAGCTTTTATAGTATATTGCTCATCACTCTTTACTAATTAAAAAAAAACTCTTGAAAATTTAACACTTCTTGCAGAATTATAAGTGTACTCAAAAACCAGCTGAAGTAAAACAAACGCCAGAGCAGCAGCGAGAGCACGGAGTTTTAAGAAAAATGTATCATCGCACCATCATAAGTAATAGTAGGAAACAGTTTCTTCTTCTTGAAGTGGGCAATCAATTACAGAAATTATGTAACGAAAAATTGCAACCACAAAACTCAAGAACGATAAAACAAAAGAATTTTCTCGAAAATGTACTCAAAATTATATGAGAGAAATGTTTACATATTTTAAATTCTAATATGAAATAAATAAAAAAATAGAATATTAATTCACACTTTTTATTTTTTATAGATATATTAAAATATTTATCTAATTTAAAAACCGAATTACGAACATTTTGGTTATTTATTATCGATGTTTAGACAAAAAACACAACTTTAGCTCCTCTTTTGATTGTGACGAAGAAAAATAGTGAAGAGTGCAAAAGTGACCGGAAACAAAACCATTAATTTTTTCTTTCCCTAAGGAAACTACTACTTAAGTTTTGCTTAGAGTATTAAACTTAGCTTCTAAATTTAGCTTTCCTGAGACGAAGTGTACAACTTAGCTAAATGATGGGACAGTCGTTCATAATAAATCGTTAATAACTCATAAATAAATACCTTATCGAAGCCCTTATGACATATATTTCCTTTGTAGGACATTAGCTATTTTAAAAGAGGATGTAACTCCTCTGTGATCACTTTGTGACATTTGGTTTGCACTTATGCCAACTTTCAAGATCCTCTATAAAAGCAAATTTAAGGTAACACCGTCATACTGATTATATCCTATATAAAGAGCGGCACAAGGGTATATTAACTTTGTGCGGCTATGTGTAACATACAGAAGGACATGAGATACACCCACCTTTCAGTCCACCGATTGATTCAGAATCACTTTTTAAATCGGTCTAAGTTTGTTTGTCCGTCAGGTTTTCTTGTGTTCAATCTGCGGACCGCAATTTTTGACCAAAATATGGAAGCTATTGGAAATGGTACGGATTAGCTGACTTTTTCGACCACTTCCTATATGACGCCTTATTCTGAAAAGGCGTTATATGAACAACTGCTGGGTGGGGTTGGGTATTTAATGGTGGGCTGTAGCCCACAATAGTTTTTTACTTGTTTTGGTATTGATTGAATTTTTTTTAAGAAGGCGTACATGGGTTTAAACGAAAGACAAAACAACCAACAGCTAGTGAATGTTTTCTTGTGAATGACAATGAACAGGTTCCCAACACTGAACACGCATAGTCTTGTTTGAATGGTTCTGGACTGACACTTTCAATATGGAAGCTAAACACCGCATATGGCTTAACGAAAAAAATGATAATACTGAATTAATAGATATATTGGATGACACCTCTCAATGAAAGAAACTATCAACATGGTGTGATGACAAAAGAGCGGAAAAAAACAGATCTACTTTGCTAAAAGACAGGGTGATTTTTCAACAAAACATCGCTCGACAACGTTGCACATTAGATCTGCAAAGCGTTAGCGCGAACCGCAGCACATTCGGAATGCCCCCTTTTTATTTCCCAGGAATTCATTCTCCTGATCGACAGAGGTTTTGTGCTGGTTTATTGTCGCTATGACAATTGGTTCATGAAGAAGATATGCAGCATGTTATGGTCAATACTTCGGATAAAAAATTTTCCGATGAAGCTTACGGGCTTTTTTATAGAAATATTATAAGGCTTCTGAAAATTACATTGAGCGGAAACTGATCAGGCTTGGCAAATATAGTTAAGTCAATGGTGTTGTTAACGTTCGCTAAGTTATTTTTTGTTGGAATTCCACCACTTTTAACAGCTTTACTTCAACGTTTAGTATAACTATATTTTACTCTAATAGTTTTAATAATTTACCTTTCGTAATCTGGCAAAGGCATTTGGCCCTGTCCCGTAACCTGCGCATAATCTGGAAGCTGTTCCTTTGTTGTACAAGGCGAACCAGTTTGACGCCAAACACCGCCAGTTGGGTCTATCCACACGCCGTTTGCGTTTAAAGGTAGTGTAGGGAACTTGCGTACGGCTCCAATTGCATGATTTCCTTAGATAAAAAGGTATCAAGAAATTTGGTAAATAAGAATACATGTAAATTAAAAATGTAACAATGAAGACGCAGCACGGTTTCTTTACTTCTTGGGCTAACGCTATCTAAAGAGCGGTAAAAAAAGGATAAATTGTGCATTGAAAAATGCGAACCCTTTAAAAGAAAATCCGAGAGGCTAATCACTTTTTTTTGATTGATAATAAAAAAATACAAAATTTTTCTTCACATGCAATGTTAGTTATCGCGAAAAACAATTGAAAAATGAAAATATATTCTTTTTTATCAATATTTTCTTATCTTTTGGCAACACTTTGAAAATTGACGCGATACTGTCTCTTCATAGGTCTAATGTTGTATAATGTCACTCCTTAAAAAATTAAAAGTATACAGTCCGAAGATGATCACAATGGTTTGGATTCATCCATTCATTAGCAGATAAATTCATTCTGATCACATGAGTTACTGTTACAAGAACTCGGTTTCGAATGTAACAATTTGTAGACGATTTTCATTGAAATTAATGAAAAGCATTATAAGGTGCGCACGAGTAAGAACAATAGTGGCTGTAGGTATTCTTACAGACAAAAGTTAAACTACTGCGTAATTTGCTCTTTTTGTCATAGACCATGCTACGGTATTAATCTACAGTTAAGAGTGCGCGCTTATTCAATGGCAATAAAGCAGAGCGATTAACGTGAGCTCTACCTGACAGAGGGACAAAACGTTCAAATAAACACCGGAAAACACTGTGAATGGGTTTTTTTAAAATTCATATTTAATCGCGATTTCGAAATGCGGTCAATGGCAACGTCAATTTTACGCATAATAAGCTGGGTCGTCACGGATGAACTGTGTGTAGATAATATTGTACATAACATGTTATATAATAACACGTCTAAGGGGCCTTGTGGAAATACAGATATCGAAGTCTTTTTTGGGGTACCATTCCAATATCTAGAGAATACTTTTGAATTCAGGATGTTACCTCACGCGTTAACAAAGATCATGTGTAGCAAATGAAATTTTCTTTGACGCGATAAAAATAATTAAAATTAATGGAAAATTTTTTTTGCCTTCGAAAAACAAATTTTCCACAATCACACATGCGCTTAAATGCAAACTTACCGTGTAAGCTGCCTAATGATGTTTGCTTGATAAACTGATAACGTTTAATTAGGACCAAAACGCCAAACAGAAATACAATGATTGCTATAATTGAGCCCAGTAAAACGATAAACCATGTTTGTGTTAGAAAGTCATCGGCTATATCGCGATTGATGGGATATCTGAACACGTCGAGACACGTGCATATAAAGCCCCCAAACATACAAAGAGAATAGATAAAACAAAAGAAATCAGTATGATCGTATGTGTATGCATTCATAGATATGTTGATGTATATGTGCGTGTGAGCATGTTAGTGGCATTAATAGGAATAACGAACGAACACACTTTGAATTGTATTGTTTGTTGTATTGTTTTAAATCAGTGTGCTGCCCTGATAGATATTAGGTATGCACAATAACTACAACGACAACAACAATAGCACTAACAAAAATTTTAGCCACAACCTCAACAATAATAATAATAGCAACAACAAATTAACGAACCTGGTGTAGCCGGTGTCCAATGATTGTGTGCGTGGATCCATACGCAATATGGCTGGTTTACTGAATGGACCAACACCCACTTTTGTGGCTGCGGCCACAGCAATGTAGTATGTGACGCCTGTGGTGAGATTGGCCAACAATAGAGTCGGTGAGCTGGCATCAATTGTCATGTTTTTGTAGATACGTGTGGTATTATGCGAATCCAGGCCTTTGACAATAACATTGTAGCTGGTTAATATGCCTGCATGTCATGCATATGGAGAAAGAGAGAATAATAAATTACTTTTGATTAAGTTAAAAGAGAATAAATTCATAGAAAAACTCAATAACAAAGGCATGGAAATGAACAAAATTTTATCCATTTATTTATTTATTTAGTATTTTTGTTTTTTTGTTTTTTTTTTGTTTTTGAACAGAAAAAATGCTAATGCCTTAATGTTACGCACCATTACGTGTTTTGTTCGGATAGGGTGGCTGCCATTTTAAAAATACAGAGCTGCGATTAAACTGTATAGCCTCCATGCCATAAGGTGGTGATTCCGGAACTGTACATAAAAGATAAGTAAATCAAAGGTTATTTTAAATTTTTTGAAATTTTTAATGTGCTCTCATACATATAAGCTATTTAAAAGCTTTACTAAGGGAATATATAAAATATTAGTGATTTTCTACATCACACATCTACTTTATACTTTGCTCTTCCTCTTCTTTATCAAGTTTTATCCGTTTTAACTTACCATCCTCCATTGTTGTGGCATAACGTGCGTTAGATGGTTTTCCTATGACGCTCTTATAAAATGGCACAAGAAAAAACTCGTATTTGCTGGCTTTCTGTAAGCCATTCACTGTGCAAGCACTGGCACCACCGCCTGCGTTCAATACCGTCATCATTTTGTATTCGGCTGAATGTAGTTCACGTGCATATATGTAAAAGCCTTCAATGTATTGGTCACTATCAATATCCCATGCTAGTCGTACGGTGGCAGAATCGGAAGCATTTGCTTCCAGCAATTCAATGACATCATTTGTTTGCAGCAGAGTTTCCACTTCGACGAGCATAACATCATCTCGCCCACTACGTCCGTTGGTGTTACCAGCACTACCACGGTGTCCTCTCTGTATTAATTGCCCAGCAGTAATTGGCTCCGAAATGGGAGAGGGAGGTGAGAAGCCCAATGCATTCTCAGCTCGTACAATGAATATATATGCTGCACCATTTGTCAATCCATCAACTGTATAAATAGGCTCAGTCAGTCGTGACGCAATTGGTATCCAAGTTTTGCTTTTGTTTGTCGAGAACATTTCTACTGAATAGCCCAGCAGCGGAGAAGCACCTGCCTTATCGCTTGTGGGCCATACAATAGTTAAAGCATTAGCAGAAGCATTTAATACTTTCGGCTGGCCAGGCGCGGAGGGGCATTTGCTTTGCTCAGGTGCTCTGTAGAATTTTATGTTAGGATTTGTTGGTACTTCTATGCGTAGATAACCACTCCATGTTGATTTGCCTGTGCGACTACTTGCCACACATGTGTAAAGACCTTGATCTTGTTGTCTATCCAAGTCAGAAATTATTAAATCGCCTGCACTGGTAATGTTAATCTTTACGCTAGGATGTACTGGTATACCATCCCGAAACCATGAAATAGTGGGATTAGGTAAACCAATTGCTTTACAATGTAGTGTAGCCATAGATTTAACGGGTAATGTTTGATTAACTGGTCCCATTATTATGATAGGTGGAGGTCGATCCTCTTGCGAGTCCAATGTCAATTGAGCTCTCGTTGTTATGGTTGCCACCTCATTCATGGCGTTACAAACTATCACCAAGTCTTTGTCACTACGATCGAACTTGGTCAGAGTTAATATTGAATGACCATCTTCGGTGTTTATACTTTGGAATCTATCTAAAGGAGGTGCTCCGGGAAATATAATTGATTTATTATTTTTAATGGTCCAAAATATGGTGGGTCTGGGATTACCGGTAGCACGACATTCAAATGAGGTATCGGCACCTAATTCTACAGATTTACTCGTAGGACGTTGTATAAATTTTGGCGGTGCTATGTGACGGAAGCAAAAGTGTGGAGCTCAATTAGTACAGGTGAACTACACGACTAGCATTTAGATGACGGGCGGAATAACTACAAAGAAACTACTACATACCATAAACTGTTAATGTCCCCATAGCCGATATAGCGCCTACGACATTGTCAGCTTCGCAACTATACTCCCCTTCATCAGCCACGGTAACGCGTTCCAAACGCAGGCTACGGTCTTCTAAAACGCTTACACGATCTACAAAAATATGAAAAGTTAACGAGTGTAAAGCTAGTCTGAGCTATTTTTTAATATGTAGAAGAAATAAAAGAATGTATCATAACAAGATTAGTCAGGGGTAGCTTTTTTGAAATAGTTATCCAGATAAAACTAATCTTCTCGGATGATACTAATCAATCCAAGTGACGTCTTTTGAACTGCTGAATGGTTTCGTACAACCTACACAATTCATTGTATGACAATGAATATATTTAAAAATATGAACAAGAGCTTTAGCAAATGTTACGTGGGTATCAATATTTTGAAGAAACCGATAAAGAGCATGGAAACCGCAACGTAGGTTACCTTGCCGCAGAAAATTTACAAATTATTTGGTTGAGAAATTTAAGAAAAAATCTATATACAACTTCTATAAAATGTGTTTGAAGGTGTGAAACAACCGTCACTGAATTATCAAAATTAACGGCTCAATATACAACTGAGCAGGTGCTTGATCTCCTCTATAGCTCTTTAGTAGGCCTTCAGATACTTAAATGAATTTCTTTTGTACGCCTTCAATTTCTTGCCTGAGGGTGGCCATCCTACTTTCGTAACTCGGAAAAAATGAGTGCGAGCGAGTGAATAAGCTGTTTGCTCAGTTGCCATGCTTCCCATTTTTGGACTACAACATCCACACCACAACAATGCTCTATCTTTATAGCTATCACACCAGTCAGACTGTCATTAATAAACTTAAAATGCTTACGTTCCTTTAAAGGGAACTACCTAAAACTCGCGGGAGTTTTAAGTATGGTTGCTTTTAAGCAGGGCTATTGCTTACGGTCGATACATAAAAACGTAGAGTCTGTGATTGTGTGACTAGAAAGTGGATTTCTCTTAAAGTTTCCTACAAGTTTGATTTCCTACTTGCTAGTGCCAATAGGTAAACTATCTTCTCTCGTCAACTTGTATCAAATGAATCGAGTGTCTGTCATCGTATGGAATGAGCTTAAGGATAGACATTCATCCAACTGACATTTTAGAAAGCTTCTTATTAACTAACTCGCTTGACAGATGTTTTACGGTCGAGTTTACCGCAAGGGATGCGACAGGGAAATGTTTCAAATCACGCTTAACTAACTAATGCCTCTGGTAAAATGATGGTAAAAGAAAAGATATTTCAATAGTCACCTTTCTTTAAAAGTCTTTAAATCATTTAAATCCGCTACAATTAATTTTTCCTTTTCGTTTATTATCTCTCAATCATTTCTTTGTTTACCAACTAAATTTATTCTTCCTTGAAATTGTTCACAACCACAAAAAGCAATCTATCTTTTATTGCAATATTCAACTAAGGCTTTTTAGAGTACAACAAATCGAAATTTCGATCACAATGATATTGCGGTTTATACAAATTTTGGTAAAGTCCTTAAAACTTAATATCGACTTTGGCTTAGTGCCGTTATATGTCGCAAGGCAAACGATTGTAGCACATCAGAACACTTAACCTAAATAGTTACAGTTGCACTTACCTAATGGCATATTGCCACCAGAAGCCGTACGCAGCCATAAAACATCAGGCATTGGATCTCCGCCAACACGACAAGGGAACGTTACAGAGGAACCTTCTAAAACGGTTTGATCATGAGGGCCCCGTATAATAAATGGCTTAACTAGAAAATTACAATAAACCAAAACATAAGTATATCAGAAAAGAAATCATTCATTCAAGGTGAAAAACGAATGCATCCCTGTCCTTCGTGTGTGCTTGTGTGTACGGTCGTGTGTGGTTGGTAAAGAGATTTATACCGTAGGGAATGGCAATAAATTAAATAAAACACTTATGATATAAAACCTAAATGACGTTTGAAAACAAATTTTTATGTACTTACTGTGAACCTTTAATGTGGCTGTTTTTGATTCTCGTATGCCAACCGGATTTTTGGCTACACATTGATATTGACCCTCGTCACTTTGACGAGCATCCTGTATGGCCAGGTTGCCACCGTCAACCAAACGTATGCGTTTCGACGATTCCAAGTCTACAATTTGGCCATTCTTCTTCCACAATACCATCGGTTCGGGGATGCCACGGGGTGCAGCGCATTCTAATAGTGCTGTATCACCTTGTGCTATGCGTGTGTTTTGAGGTTCTAAGCGAAAGTCATCACGCAATACTGAAATAAAAATAAAGTATAGAAAACCAAAAGAAAATAAACAAAAAATGAAAACGTATTGTTGCTAAAGAATTATAGATAGAAAGATTTGTTACGTACACAAAATTGACATGTGACGCACAATAAGTTTATGTCTGTGCTTAAGAGATTTGGAAAAGTAATCTAAGATTTCATATTTTTTGCATTGATTTGTGAAAAACAAAAAATCTTTTCATGATTTTTTTTTTTTTTTGCCAAAAGTCTAGAAAACTTTATTTATTTTTGTTGTATTACTTTACTTTTAAATTCTAAGACGCGAGCATATTTGTATTTGCTAACAAAATTAAATTCGATAATTTCTTAGTAATGTCTCCATGTTTATGAACATTCAACTGACTTTTACTTGCTTAATTGCGCTCGAGCCGTATGCTATAAATTTTAGGTTTTGGGGGATTGATTAGATGGGATTGTCTCCCTTTTATCTTGACAATGCCTTGCCTATACATAATAACAATGTTTTCATGCGCTTGATGAATTCGTAGAACATTTGGGCAAAAGTGAACCTAATATCACAATTGCATTCTTGGACATAAAATCCTTGCAGTATATAGAATGGATTGTAGTTTTTTCTATAATTATACGTATTGCACTTTTATAAATAAAAAGGAACTTTTTTTTAGATAAACTTTTATTATGTAATTTCGTTATTCGCTACAGGACATGTGATCGGTATAAGCGTATATTAAGTTTTTGCGGATGTATCCGAGATCCATTTTTTATTATAACGCTCGATTCAGAATCACTCTCTGATCTAACCTTGTCTGTCTGCCGATTTTTCTTGTTATCTTGTGTTCAACCTACAGGTCGAGATATTTGAACTATTTTGATGAAATTTAACACATAAACATGTTTTGATTTAAGGACGCACGCTATCGAAAGTAATTGAAGTCGGACGGCTTTTTCGACCATTTCTCATACAAAGCCTTATATTGAAAACTCGTTATACGAATAACTATATTAAAAGAATTGTTGTAGGTTATCCAACGCTGAGCCGTGTCCCACTAAAGAGTTTGAGCACAAGCAAGTACAGACGTGTTTCAGGCGCGTTTCGCATTCTGCAAGCGACGACGCCTTTTTCTGATTTTACACGCTTTCTTTATCTATTTCGTAGTATTGACGTACAAAATTATTTGATTACTTTGCGTGCAGCAGTTTTGAAAACCAAAAATAATCGAATGCGACCTTGTAATCCTAAGTGAAACGAGAGATCTTTTATTTCATAAAAAACTAAAGTTAAGTTGCTTAGTAATACTAAGATGTTTTCCCATCAAGAGGTATCCCGAAAATTGAAGGTCCCCGGAGATAGAATGCCACGCATGAAGAAGAAAGTTGATTGTCTCACAATTGATACCGAATATTTATTGCGACTACCAAGATCGCAAGTTCGTTTTGGTTACGTATTCCCAACTGCTTACTTCGTATATATATACAAGAGTATGTAAGATAGTGGTACGGTGTGACATGATATTGTGAAGGTTACGATTGTCGGCGCCAATTTGTTTAAGAGAGACTCTATGAAAATGGTTAACGTCACTTGCTCTCTTCTTTGTCGAAACCGGAAAGCAGCAACATCTGTGTTTTACAATTCGTTCAAATCCAAGTAAGTATTACACTCAGATGTCAAGAGCCGTATAGATTATAATTGCGAAAGTTTACCGAGCTAATAAAACTAATAAACTGGAAGTTGGGACTAACACATGCCTACACTCAATTTAGGGCTAATTTTAAATGGATATGAAAGCTAGGAGCAGGAATGAAATATGTGTAGAAATTGCCTAAATTACTGATGTGGCGGGCGTAAGGCATATCCTATAAATGAGTTTTTTAAAAAAATGTAATGCGACCAATAGGCCAGAGACGTAAATTTGAATTTATAAAATAGTGAAGAGAATCGGTTATAGGCGTGTCGTATAATTGTGATTTATAATTACAAATCGGAGACAGAAAGACGATTTATTGGTTATTAAACAGTAGGACGTCGTCTTTCTGGTAATAAAATCCTTGGAATAAACCATTGGGCTGCTACTTTAATACATCTATGAAAATTGCAAACAAAACAACCAAAGTAGTAAATCGCAAACTTTTAATTGCGACTTTTTCCCTTTCACTTAAAAATTACAGTTTTTAATGAACATCAATGAGAAATCCGTCAATAGGTAAATTTAGGGCAAAATTAATTTCAATCAACTAAGTAAGTTGTAATCTGTAAACTAATTGTGAGAATGCCATAAAATTTGGACATAAACCGTGAGAAGGCTAGTACTATACACAAATCATAAAGGTGTTTCAACAATGGTGCGATTTACGTGTCAGACAGGAGACAGATACGAGAGATATTTTCTTTCAACTCTTCTTTAAATATGTCACATTTCTTCTGATTAAGAGTTGATTTTTGTTTTGCAAGAACTTGGAATAAGAATTAATTTTTTTACTAACAATCTTAAGGACTTGTCTGCGCAGCTTACACATTTCCCTTTTTCATAGCATTATTAAATTGAAAAAAGTTTATATATTGATTGCTCAAAGTTCATTTCTTCTTCCTTGCATTAAAATTCTTTAGCCCCTAGATTGTCTGATGACTTAAAGTGACGACAACATTTTCATAATTTTTTTTTTTTTTCAATACATTTACTTTAATCAATCATTAAATCTGTGATAAACACTTTTAGATCTTTAGGTTTCTTATGATTTAATAGTAATTTATTTCTCTCCCATAAATTAATATGCATTAATGACGGTTATCATCAATAATAACTAAGAACATTGGATACCCGGCGTTACCCGTTAGTATAATAATAATATTTGATTGTGTGTGTTTTTTTGTTGGATAAAGACCTCAAGATGTATAGGACTAGCAGCTATACTAGCAAAGAAACTATACATAGTTACATACTTATAACGACAGACATTCAGAAAACATTCATAGCATTATGTTCTTCGTTCAGTGGAGTTTAGCCTCGCAATATAATAAAAGCGACACTAGAATGTAGACAGTATTTCAGCTATAACACCATCCCAGCATGGCAGCCAAGAAAATGAATCTTGTTATTTTCATTCTTTTTGTCTCTATTTTGATTTTCATTTTACGCTTTTTTCTTTGCTATTTGTGTTTTTCTTTAATTTCACTTTTTCTCATTTTCATTCCGTACCATTTCAGTTCTTATCGAATAATACTGAGCTGTAGCACAGCACACAGACCCTCATTTCTACTATATAAGTTCAATGTTGAAAGTTGTTGTACAATTTCATTTATATATAACAATGTCAACGACGCAAATGCGAGAAAATGTCTGGCCATTACGTATTATGGAGCAGGAGTAGAATGTGGGTGATATGGTCAACGCATTGAAAATCAAATATAATGTGTTTGGGAAATTGTGATTGTATGCAGACGCCGGACCCGCCCGGGGG
>KK502414.1:1554325-1609866 GCA_000688735.1 Glossina austeni | reverse complement strand
GGGGGAATGTCTAGCGGCGTTAAGCATGACCGACTGGTTAATATTGAAATTGTTGTCAAATATTAAAAGAATTTTTTACAAGGTTTCTAAAACAATGTAGAAAATATAGAATTCAATATGTTTTGCAGGATATAAGCGATTTTATTGGAATTTTTATATATATAGTTTTTATATTTGAAGGTCTTTCTAAAGTCGTTGTCTTCTAATGGCCAAGCAAACTTTTACTGTTTTTTCCTTTTTTTTTTCTTTATATATCTATCAATGATTTAACATTCGTTGCAATCAGATAGGTTCTCTTTTTTTCTATGCATAGTAAGGTTCAATATATATTTACACGTAAGGAAACATACAATTGCACTAAATGGTCCTTAGACAGACATTATTGTAATTGATTTTTCTGGTGTAAAAATTTAATCATCGTTTAGACATTATTCTTACGCTACTTGGTGTCTCACCCCAACCACCTTTTGCTCTCTTAAATATGGTTGTACTTCGGTATGGTTTAAAATGACTTTCACCAAATAATGTCTGGCTTTAGTGTCTGGTTTTAGTTCTTTTATATCCTTCCTGCTTCCATCTGCTTTACCGCTTATAGGTTTACTTTAGTTTAGCAATACATTAGCAGTGTCAAGTTAACGTTTAGTCTGTCACACAAATAATGTTTTATAATTGAATGTAGAACGAAGAAAATGAAGAAGAAAAAGAGTTCGCAGCACGCCATCTATATAGTAATCTAACAAGTAACCTGTGTGTTGTCTCTTTTTACATGTGTGGCTAACTTTTATGTATATGCGATTTACATTCAAAAAAGTTAACGTTTAAACATAAATCAATCTTAAATAGTTTTTCGTTGTTCTCCTATGTCTTTCCTGATTCTTAACATTTCAATTTAATTTCTTTCTTCAGAGCTCTACCCTTGACTTGAGCTCGGTCGATATCTTGATGGTTTCCAAATCCATTTCATTTCAGGTTTTTTTCCTTACACATTTTCGTTTTCCCAACAATCATTTGCAATTGTGCTTAGAGAGAAAGTTGATATTCAACTTTAATTACTTTAGCTTTTTGACTTTTTCTTCAATTTTTTTTTTTTTTTTTTTATTAATATTTTGCTTGATTTTATGCTGCAGTTGACTTTCGTTTGAAAAGGAGTAAAGTTTTTGACATTAATTAACGACTTGATTTCAGATTGTTTCTGGATGTATATATACCACGTTTGTACTATTTTGAAATGCATTTCATATTAGTCTAGTGTTTGCAGTTAACTCTGTTAGACATTTCTATGGTATCCGTGTACACATACATAGCCTTTGATGAATTGTTTCTTTCGTATTCGAAACTAATTTGAAATGAACTTTTTAAAGCAATTTAAAGGCCTTTGTATAATTCGAAGAAAATACTCCCATTTTTGTTCTTGTTTAATACGCTTTGCCAACATATGCAAAAGCAGTAATTGATGTGAAAAAGGAACATTTTTTATTGGTTTGTTTCCACTTAAGTCACAAATCCGTCAAAGCAGTCTTTCAGCACATTTTATAACGTCGACAAAGCAATTTTTCCTGAATATTTCATACTAATACTAAGCATTCATAGTACGTCGATGTTCTGTCTACAATTGTCTCCTTAATGCATCAGATTAAATGCAGTATTGAGAGACGGCTAATACTTTGGCTTAAGTTGTGTTGTCGTCTACGCGAACTTGCCGAACACTCAGAATAAACAAGCAGTTAATAAAACAATCATGTGATCGGTGATCTTCGCAGTTAGATAGTGTTTTGCCTTTAGCTCTGTGCTTTTGCTTAAGGATTGTATGGTTGTTAACTTTCTATCTATCGAAAAGTCAAAAAGACACAACAAAATATGTACTAAAATTAAAAAGTAACAAATGGCATGCATTTTTAAAACCCGTCAAACATTTACTTAAGAAAACACTGTATGTTAGTTTAGTACGATCTGTATTTGACTACGCTTCGATCGTATGATCATCCCTGCTTCGTTGCCATGTAAATTCCATAGAATCTTTGCGGAAGCAGTTTCTGCTATTTGCTCTCGGAAATTTAGTTTTAGATGCACGTGCCCCTTTACCTCATTGCGAAAGTAGGTTGCACTTATATCCTCGCCGTCAGTCGCTATTAAGCAGCCAGTAAGATGCTATTAAGCATTACTTTGATGGTAAAGTGAATTAATTTTGTTATCGAACTCTACGGTTTTGTTAGCTAAGGTCAATTTTAACGTTCCTATCGGCCCTACAAAGGACTTCCATTTTATAAAACTTAGCCAATGTATGTTCCTTCCATAACGACCGCTCTTCTTAAAACCCCTTTACTGCCATCGTTGTATTTAAACTAAAATTTAAATTCTATTAGTGTGTTGCACTCCACTGACTAATTTATGTTTACAAATAACTCGTTGAGTTATGGATGAGCTTGATGAGTAATGATCTTCACGTTTATTTCTTTTGTGTAGATAGAAATTTTCTTTTTTACTTGAATTGTAACTAGGTTAAGCCGTCAATTATGTGAATCACGTAATTTATCTGAATCTGAATCTTCGCTGTGGCTGAATTCTGTATTTACATATAAATAAATAAATGATCATGAAACCAAAAACCCAAGTTAATCCTACTAATTACCATGGAAAGTTACAGTATAATCACTGAAAGGTTGGAATGTACAAACCGAGTTACAACAATTGTGGTAGACATAAAGCTAATTCAGTTCTTTTTGATACGGTCTACAAACAAATTCGTTTATTGTTTACAAACTGTCAAAGTTTTCATAGGGCTGTTATGTCATTCAAGGCACTGCGTTTTTCTGTGTTTTTGGATGGCTAAACCTGGAAAAAACCGCACCTGAAGCTACGGATGTAATTAAATTAGCTTGAAGTGAAGATTCAATAAGTCACAAAATTTTTAGAAAGTGGTTTCCGAGATTTTGGGCAAAAAATTTGTATTTTAAGAACGATGAAATTTGCCGACGTGCGTATGTTTTCAGCAAAAGAAACGAACTCCGCGGTATTCTCTAGACCTGGCCGCTTCCACTTGGCACTTATTCAGATAAATGAACACATGGTTAGCTTAGCAGATCAATAGTTCGGAGAAGTTAGAGATGCACGAAAATGGGTCGATGGTTATTTCGCCATCCAAACCCGCAAGTTTGAGCCGGGAGGGCGCCGATGATCTACCTAACAAGTATATTTTAAATAAAGTAGAATTTTATGAAGAACAGAAGTAATTATTTGCACCCCCATTAACGCAAGCTGAAAATGATTAGAAAAATGTATTATTATTATTATTATTATTATTATTATTATTATTATTATAATTTTAGACTAATGAAATAAATTCTCCGACTAAAAAAAATAGACATTTCATTACTGTAGTGGGGATTTATCTCCAGCAAAATGCTTTGTGTAGACCCTTCCAGAAGTTAAAATTTTAAGATCCGTGAAGACAGCCAGCAGCACGCTAACCTTACATACTACGATTATTGCTTTCATACATCTGTGGCCGGGCCAAAATTGTTTTCAAATTTCTTCTCATGTTCTTTGATTTTGTTAAAGTATTCAGTGCATTCAAAGCTGGCGTAATAAGGTTGTATGGCCATATTGGGAAAGTCGGTTCTTCGAACATTTCGAAAATCTGACGTTATTTCCACTTCTTCGTCATTTTTCATTAATATTATTATTGTTATAATAGTAATAATTGTAGTACTATGAGCACACTATCAGTACAACCCAAAATGCTATAATTTTTTGTGCACTTTTGGTGACTCTGGGTTTAAAATCGGAGAAGCAATTTTTATTTTTAAAAAATCAATTAACTTTTATGAAATCTTTAGATACTTAAAACAATAATCCGCCTGAATGATCGAGTAGGCAAAGGTTCTTCATTAACAACTCGATATTCGTGGGTTTAAATCCCAAGTGCGCTGGAGCTTTGAATAAAGCCCTTTAGATGCTTGTGCTGTAACACTTTCATCTTAGAATTTATTTCTCTGACTAAATAAATAGCAATAATAACAATGATAAAAGCAGTGACCAACCCCACCGAGTTTCGCACACGTCGTTACCGTCACCAACGTGTAAAATTTTGAAACTACACCTCCACATATAATTATTGTCACGCTTTCTAATTCGTACATACGTCCTTGTACTTAATTTTCCAATTAAAAAGAGATTGTACGTTTCCAGATGGCTACCACACAATCACCCGACAAGTAGCCGAAGCAAATGTTTTCGATTCCAGGTGCGGTGGGCCATCATAAATTGTACTTTAAAGGATGTATAGCTTAGTTCGATGGGGGTCAGGGTAGTTTAGAAGTTTCTTTATTTTCGAACCTTGAAAGACTATCGCAAATGTCTTCCGGAGTCGCATGTTTTATCCTTTGCAATATATTCTCTTCCTTAGCAAGAATAACGAAATCGAATAAGAGATGAGCCTTTGAACAAATTTTATTCGTCCGTGTTTGGAATTCTTCATTACTGTGTCGAAACTCTCGCTAAAAGAATAAATTTGATCTTAAATTTTCATTCCTTACTCTCTTCAGGTTAAGTGCGACTATTATCCCAATTCATTCTTAACCCTGAGGGAACGAGGGCTATCAGAAACCTCATTATTTAAACTTCTTCTGAATTCAAAAATGAATTGTTTTTAATTGAAACTCTCTTCTTTTCTCTAATTGAAAACGAAGGTAGCCAACCGAACTGAGCAACTTTCATTCAAAACTGAAATAAAGTAAAATGATTTTTTTTGTTTTAACCCTCCCTTTTAAACAGTTTTATTGTAAACACGTTGTTGTAGAAACATTGGGAATTGTAGTAAATGTTTCCAGACGGTTCTCTCTCGTCATTACCATACTATATAAAGCTTAAGTGGATATGTCAGTTTGAAACGGCTACGGCTTAATGAAATGATATTCAAACATAACTTGAATTGCTTAAATTCTCTATAAAATACCTGTCGCCTCATGAAATAATCCTTCCCGTAATGTGTGAAAATGTAAATTACTATTTGAACACACAATCAAAATGATTTATGACTAAGGAGGAAAGACAGACCAAGCAACACTCTAACTCTAACTGCACTTTATTACGTTTTCATAGACACAATCTGAAAATATCAGGGAAAAAAAGTGCAAGAGACACAAAATAAAACCATTTGAAAGAGTGATTTACTCATCTCTGTCTTCCAACGCAAAATTTTTCACAGGAAAAAGAAGCAAAAACAAAAAAGAAAGAGAAAGAAATTCAAACAAAAAGTAAACTGAAAAAATGCAAAAAAAAAAAATTTCCACTATTAAATGGAGAGTAAAAAGACCTGAAACATGACTTTAGATTTTTATGTTCATGTGCGCCACGAAACTGTGGTCACTTTCGTAAATCTGTCTTGTCATACCGGGGCGTTCCTAGGATATATACGCTCACAGTTAAGAAGAAAACAATTGTAATTTTCTTTCTCCAAAATTTATCAGTCCTTGTTCTTGTATAGGTGAGAATGAATTGATGGCGGGAAAATCGCTTTGATCGGCCCATTTGAACCTTCATTGCCGCTAAAAGAAAGCGGAGAACAAAGTACGGAGCGGAGCGCAAAGTACATTCTTGATCTATCTAATGAATACAAAGCTGGAACTTGGCACACCTACCTTTAAAAAATGGAATGTTGGTTAGAAAACGTTTATCATCTCTGCCACAATTTAATCAAAAAACCTCAAGAATATATAAAAGGAAAGCAAGTTCAAAAAATTAACTTTACACTGAACTTAATAAGTTGGATTTAAAGGTTTCCTTTAATCGTCATGTTAAGTGTGAAAGTCGAACTTTAAGATTCTTTCAATGCATAATTCAATCTATTTGTTTTTTTAGTTTAAATAAATCAACTACGAATCAAAAAAACAAAAAAAAAAAAGCCAAATTAAAGCAAATATGTTATGAAAGCTCTGTAGGCTCTGCTCTATACGATATATTACTTGCTGAATCCCTACTGGCATGTCGGGATTGCGGGCTACTAATTAGGTTTTGCTTTTTTTGTTTACATTTTTCCTTTATTAACTGCTTAACTCTGTCGTACAGTTCTTCTCGTCTAAGTCCGTGTAGCAATCTTAGCTGGAAACAGTTCCTTGCTTGTTCAATTTGTAACAATTTCCAAGAGAATATGCATATATTTATGTATTTTTGTCGGCGAGAATTCAAGATTCATCCTAAGGCAAGCCTGATTGTATCTGTTTTGGTAAATGTTTCGGTTATTTTGTCATCAACTGTATGATAACTTGTGTTTTTTATACTGATTGTCTTCTAGTTAATGTATAAAAAACCTATCCTTCTCTCTTTATTTCGTATTTTTGTGGTCAAACCGTTTAAAACCATTTGTCTTAATGCATTCTGAGTTTAAGAGGGAAGTGAACGTTATAAAAATGTCAAAGTAAAAGTAATATATAAATCAAGCTTAAGGTTTCTGGTTGTTGTTGTTTTTTTTTAATAGGTCTTATTTCAGTAGTTGTCAAAAAGAAGGTTAGTATTAATTGCAAAGAGTTTGAAACTTTTTTTTGTGTTACAAGTTAAAGATTTTTTTCGTTAACATTGGAAGTATTTTGCACGTATATAGTTAAATAAAATAGAAACGAATGACTAACCAATGAAAAGTCGAAAACACACGAAACATTTTACGTTTCTTGTGGAAGACATTTGATTGAAGGATTGCATATGACACATAAAAAAACAAATCTATTGTTTTATTCGAACCGCTGCCTGCCGCTAGCTGTACGTCCCGTTATACTGGTCTGACAATTAGTAGATGCCATGTCAAAAAAACTGTTGTTGCTTTAATACAAGCCAGTCGTCGAGCCATTTTCCGGCATTTTCGTAAGAAATGAATCGCTGTTCAACAATCGCGTTTATCATCAGTGCAAAAAAGTGGTAATCGGAAGGAATCGAGTTTGTTGAATACGCTGGATGGGCTAAAACTTCTGAGTTGAGTGCTTCCAACGTATTGCGGATCGGCTTTATAGATGAACGGACGGATTTCTTGTAAAAAACCCAACTTTGTGTCATGTAAAAGAATGATCTTGGGGTGTGACCTTTTATGCTGATACCATTTAGTTCTCACGATTTCACAAGAAATTATCAGCTAATAGTGGGTCACAATCTTCTGGTCCCACACAAACGCAGAATATCATCTTACCGCGAAAGCCAAACATTTTCGCAGTTGATACGGATGATAAGAACTTATCTATGAATACACGCACTTTTAATTCTCAATTAGAACATGAAGCAGAAAAGACTTTCCTTTGTATTGTTCGGGCAAAGAAAATATTCTGGCAGCAAACACAGTTTATTTGGCACAAAACTCGATATTTTCTTTGTTGGAAAAAGTACTTGGGAGCTGCGATTTGTCGTGATAGATGTCCAAATGTCCAAGCTATAAAAAAGGCAACTTCAGACATTTTCGTTTTCTGCAGGGAGTGTTAGGGCCATTCACAAGTAAATTTTCGTTACATATTTACACGACGTGTATACTTTTTCATTAATTGATAACTTTATAAGCATACATAAGAGGATCCTAAATATGTGTTATATTTGTAGATATAATTGAATTTTTATTTATATTTATTTATATACAAGTGTTAAATTTCCGCTATCCGGATGGTATACTTTTACTTCAACTATTTTAAAGATATATTGTTCTACAGTTACTAAGCAAAAGTGTACTCAATTCCTTAAATCGAAAAGCAGGTTAGTCAGCTCGAAATTGTTTTCCTAATTTCATAATCTTTTTTTATTTTCTGAAATCTATCGATTCAGGCAATGTAAATAAAATTATGAGCTGCTTAACCCGTCTGGAGTTGTTTGCAGAAACCCAAATGAAGTTAGTCTCAATTTCGATTTCTATAAATTTCGCTTAACACGCGCGACTTGCCTATATCGTATTTGATCGAACTTTTAATCTTAATATCTCGTCAAGAATCCAAAATTAATTGGTTTTGATTACTGTATCGGTTGCCAAGCTTTTGCGTGTTTGCGCTGGCTTAGGGGTTCACTTGCAATTTGGTTCTTTTGTGATTGATTGTGGGTGTGCCTCTTTGCTAGTGGTGCACATGCTTTTTTCTTTTATTGTCTTTTTTTGTCTTTCTTATTTATTTATACATGAATTATTATTTAATTGTTATTATCATTATTTTTTTTTTAAATTATTGACGATTAATATATAGTAATAATAATCAGTCGATATAATCAGTAACAGTAATAATATGTAAGTAACTTTTAATCTTTCATTTCGTTGTCGCAACACCGGTGATAATATCATTAAATGAATATTTTGCTTTCAATCAGATATTGCTGCGTCGACTTGATAGAGGTGTAAATTATATTAATTTATTAAAAATTAATATTCGTGTGAGCAGGAAATTTCAAAGGAAATTACTACACTTTTGTGTATCGATGTAAAATAATCGATATTGTTCATAATTTAATAAAAACGGAAAAGTACTTTGAAGTTGTTGTAATTTTTACATTGATTTTACGGCAAAATTCAGTTTGCTAACATAACAAAACGTTGTATCCTTTTTACATACAAAAAAAAAAATACAAAAAAAGTTTGCTAACATAACAAAACGTTGTATCCTTTTTACATACAAAAAAAAAAATACATAAATAAAAAAATAATATAAATAAAATAAAAATATTATCAGACAATATAAATAAACATGTAAATGTACGCATATAATAGCAGTAGTAATTGACTGATTTGTTAAATTATGTTTCCATAAAAAACACATGTACGTGTAAATAAGAGAAAGTTTAGACAGTTAATGTCATGTCGTCCATATATAGACAAGTCAGAAAGTTATATTCGCAGTGCCTCTGGCTGAATCTTTTATACACCCTCATTTATCCTTAGAAACAAAAAAAAAACAACAATCCAACAAACATTCCACAGACGATTATACGCAAGAAATACATCCACAGAAACGCTTAAGGAGATGGACGGACGATCGAACCTTTCTGACGTTGCCGCACCAGTCTCCTTCAACCCATAATTTTGTGTGGAAAGCTCTGAAATTCTTACCGTGCAGTAGTTTTTGTGTCACACATTGAGCGCGTTCTTTGACCGATTTGCCCCATTTGGAATTCTAAGCTACGTGAAAACATTGTCGTCGTGTCTGCTAAATTTAAAGACTTTTTCTTTATTTTTGCGAAAAGAGAATGTTTATCACAAATATTTCACAAATTAGCAAATGGACAGATGGAGATGTTTAAATAGATTCAGACTTCGACGCTGGTGCAGAGTAAATATGCTTGACGGGGTCGCTGAAACTTTCTCCTATCTCGATTTCAAAGCACCCTTCTTACAAAGAATTACTACTACTTCTACCTACTGCGTTCACAACAGACATTTTAGTGTCTGTTTTTAAAGTCGAAAATGGTTATCCATGGAACTTGTTCTTCACATGCAGAAAGAAAAATATTTTGACGCATAAAGTCAAAATTATACGGCATATGACACCATGCTATGTGATCAAACAAAAATAATTTATATGTTTACATTAAGTCATCCATCGTTTATCGGTCCTGTCTGCTTTGAGCAAATAGCATGCGAAACAACTGGTGCGATATGTTTGATTACTTGATATTTGATGATATATTAACTGCAACAACTTATACATGGCAATGGAATGCTGCAAAGATTGTTAGTTGAAAGAAACTTCATTCATACTTCTCTAAATAAATAAGTGACATGACGATCTTGTTTCATTTGGTCGCAAACGACATCAATGGCTAACAATTAAATTCATTCAACTGTCGACACTGTGAGTAAGTGGAATACGCTGGGGTAACTCTCGTCGCGAAGCGTCAAAAGCATGGTCTCTGGGAATTTATTTCCATTTTATTAATTGAAATAAAATGAATTTTCCAAAGCAATAGGATAGTAGCTTGCGCTGAACCAACTCGAATCTTAGGTCAAACTTCACGAATAAGTCTTAAATTTCGATACGAAATTCGATATATCGATACGTCTTCGAATATTTAAATTTATTTCAAATATTTGAATATGGAAAATATGGAAGGCTGCAAACACAACAGGGGAAGACAGTCGATAGACAGTTCTTTTGCTATAGTCATAAGGACGCTAATATGCCATTTTTGCATGAGATGCTTCTCCATATGCATGTTTTTATAAGTTCTCTGGTGAAACTCTAACGCTCGCAAAAATTTCGGTAAAAAGCTATTCTTTCTTGATAAGCAAAAGAGACTCGAATATGGACACCTATACTCTTTCAAATTTCACAAAAAAAAAAAAAATGAACAAAAATAATCCGGGAAAATTTAAGTAGATTGTAGTCCCACTTGGCATTCTAATGTCAGTTTTGTTAACATTTTCTTACACATTTTAAAATTTTATTTCTTTTTAAATCAAATAACTTAAATTTTATAAAATCTATTTCCAATAAAATAGCTTAGAGCGAAGCGGAAAACAACATCAACAGCAGACGTGGCAATTTTTATATTGATTCTTTTTTCAAATACTTTCGTTTCATTTCAGTGTGCATGTATATATATACATACGAAGAGTGTGTATGCATCTCATACCCTGTGCTTTCATCATTTAATAATTCAAACCACATTTGCCACAAATTTAACCGCCAGAGGCTTATATATGTTTTCTTTATATGTATATATATATATGTGACAGCTGGTTTAGGTGAAAAAGTTGAAAAGGAAAGAAAAAAAATTTAAAAAAATGAAAAAAAAAGACTGACACATATTCCGGGCATATAAAAATTTTTTCTTACAAAGCCTGAGAGTACGTTGAAAAACTGAAATATAATACACGGGCTCAACACATATATACATAGTAAGAGCAGGCAGCTAAGCGTGATTTTTATGCAAATATTGAAAATACCGTTTATAAGCCTTAAGATGTTTGCCAAGCATATGTTCCCATGTATATAAACATTCATATAAAAAGGCAATATCGATTTTAAAAAAACTACTTAGGCAAACAGAAATTAATAACACACGCGACATTCGCAGAAAATGGTGTCGCCTAGACGTACTATTTAGAAAAATAAGAGAATTTCAAACAAATGCGAAAGCATTAGGAATTGTATTCGAATCTTGTACTTTGATTTTAAACATTGCACAAAATGTTATTCAACCGTTATAATCATACATATATATAAGCGGAGGATTCATCTACAAGCTATAAATTTTCTATATTTGTTAAGGCAGAATTTTGTAAACTGCTTTGTGTTCTTTTATAACAATTGCTTGAATAACCCATAGTCGTAACCCTTCATGCTCGATAAGCTAATGTATATTCTTATGCAAATTTATGTTAAAACGTACCCGCCACTTGCAAGGTAGCATTACGTGAACGCGCTACACCCAGCTCATTTTTAGCCTCACACCAGTATACACCGGCATCCGTTTCACGTTTTGAATTCACAACCTGAAAGTAAAAATAAGGAAATAGTAGTAAAAATAATATAAATAAAACTTGTGTATCAAAATAAACATTTTTCCATTAAGGGTTAAAGGATATGTTTTTTTTTCTCTTATTTCCCTTAACATAAAAAAGAAAGAAGCAGTTCTTTTTAAAAGAAATACACCTAAGGTTTATTCACGTCTTAAGAGCGTCGATGTGTACATAAATAGAGACGCATGGCTATTTTGGTATTTAATAAAAATTAAACTTCTTCAAATTCTTCGAGCATAGGTTTTAGTTTGAATTAATTGAATTAAGTTTGCTGTATAGCCAGCATGTATGTTGTTGCGGCTCTAGAACCAAACTGAGTTTAATATTGAAATTTAAGACAAGAACGTAAGTTTCTTGCAACATTCGTAACCTTCCCTAACTCACCACCACGCACCAACTACTAAATCCCATTTTCCACTCTACAAAATAGCAAAGAAGTGTAAGAGCACGCCTTACGCCATGAACACCCTTAATGTGTTTTTGGTTGAAGTTGGGAACGAGAGTTTTTGAATTTTGAATTATTCCTTAGAGGTTTATTGATGTTTAGCTTTATCGATAAAATATTAAATCAGTTTAATGTGCTCTTAGTATTCCAGTGGGAGGGCAAAAATGCCAAAAATGACAAAATAAAATCAAATAAATAAAACGGTAAACGAAAAGTAAAAAGTTCTCTATTATCAAATAGAAAACAAATTCTGTTCGTCTTAGATCAAAATCCATAATGTAATATAATATGATAAGTAAATTATGTCCTTGAATACTCATAACTTTGAAATCGTATTTTAGTTGCAGCGATGTGTTATTAATAAAGCAATCGAAGCTTCTTCTACAACGAACCTTTTCAATACCTTTTTGGCCAAACTGTGAAGAAATAGATGTCAATACCAGATCGAAGAGAGTTGTAAAAATAATTAGATTTGAATATCTTGGCTTGCAAACAACTGTTAACTTGTACTGGAATCGGTACAAGTGGTTAGCAACGTCTTAAAATCCTTTAACAATTTGTGTGTAGTTTTCAATTAGTACCTGGCATGTGTGCTTTTTAAGTTACTGATAAAAATGTACTGATATTTTCATTTATTTCGAAATTTTTCAGAACTTCATTAACAAACAGTCGAATTGTCGAAATTTCGCAGGGAAATGGAATCAATCTTGAATCTTAAGCGACAGTTGCTCAATAATTGCTTATGCTTGACTTTGACCATGAATTTGTTAAAAATTATATTAAATTATATTACATTCGCATACAATTCAGGACTTGCGGAGGGTGTCTTGTCAATGGATCTTCGATTTGCACGTAAAGGAATCTAATAAATAGAACCATTGATGGCTTTTGAAAGAATCGGTCAAAGACGAATATATATTTCTCTATTAGAGGAAAATGGTGGATATGTCCTTCCATATCATCCAAAAATACCACATAGAGGCACTATAAAGTATAGATAATCTTAACTTTGAATTCTAAATCAGCTTAATTCCGCGCGTCGTGCCGTCCATTTTTTAACAGCTAATCGTTGCAGCAATTGACTTAAAAAGTAAAAATTTGACATATGCATTGCTGATTGATGGCCATAGGCTACAGATCAACGTCGAAAAGTGCTTTAGAATGTTTTACAATCTTGTCCTCGGTAGACGAAACTTTAACTTGCAAATTCTCGCAGATATTAATGTGAGTCAGCACCTAAGGTCATAGCGAAAAGCCTTCGGGCGACGCTACGGTACGCAAACAACTCTAATTTGCAGCCTTTAAGATGTACTGATCGGTCGACACGGTGAAACAAGGTAAACTTAGCGATTAATTTTCACGTCCACGGAGCATATTTTGCAAACCTCTTGCGTTACTTTAAAAATTTCTGCTTTTCCTATTGTAAACGCTCATTGCGTCTGCTATGGTTGTTAGATTTGTGTAAACTGAGTAACTAAATATTTTGAATTTGCATCAATTTCCATGCAGTTATGTTATGTGTACTTGACTTATTGGTTATTGCATGACTGCTTTTCTGGGTAATTAAATTTTATATGTTGAGATTAAATGTGAAAAGCACAAATTTTTTTATTTAAATTTTAGAAATTTTTTACAGGCACAATCGTAAGCGTCAGGACCAATTCTTGAAGATTCTTAATTTTTTAGATTACAGAGTTTGTAAATGTAAAGATATTAAGCTCGAGCTACCCAATTCTGAATTAAATGATTAGAAGAAGAGAAATAAAATTGTAGTAAAAAAATATTTATGTATGAGAGAACAGACCTCTTCAAGTTCTCAAGCTAACCTTAATGAGGGATTTATTGGAAGACAAATGATACTTTTTATACGAGCATGGCTTCTAGTCCTTCTTAAAATGTTAGAATAGCGTGAAAGGTGGGAGCTATAAGCTAGACAAGCCCTACGTAATGCTTTGAGATTTAACTTTCAAATTATTTCAAGACACAGCCAGCACAAACCTCGTCAAAGAGACGTTGGAGTAAGCGGCAACCGATAGCCATGCACTCAGCTTGGCTACTCCTTCTTAGTCTTCTAACCCTGATAAACTCATAAAATCGGAGAGCTCGGCAGTAATGTGACTATATAAACAAGATATATTTTTGGAAAACAAGAGACTTCGTTCGAAACACCCCGTCATCGAAAAAGGGTTTAATATCTCAATCACTTGGTTCGGTTTTTTGACAGTATCCCCCAGAATTTCGGGCAACCGGCTGCTAAAAAGTCCACCGCTATGAGCCCGTAATACTGTTAGTAGCAGCGATAATTTAACCGCTCTTTCGATTCGTTGCTTGTTGCTACAATTCAATCCTCTATCGTGAGAGAAAAAGTTGAAATTGTAGAAACTACCTTTCAAGGTGCAGAGGTCATAGTGTTAATCTTTTGTCAGCTGCAGCGGGCATAACAATGCCATATCCCGCTTCAAGGTAACGACCATATCGCTAAATCTTTTTGGCTTATTACCATCTATCTCTTTAACATAATTTTTGAAACGTTCGTTGTTAACCAATCATGTGGAATTTTTACAATCGATTATCTTTATTACGACAGACTCTTCACTTGGTTGAGGTTAATTTTGTTGTTTTTCAATTACACGCACTTTTTTTGTCTGTTCAAAAACTTAGGTGCAAGTTATTATTATTATTAATGCTTTTGTTTTCCGGATGAACTTTAGCAAATCGTACAAAATGAGCGATTGAATGCAGTCTTAGGAAAGAAATCTTAACATGTCTGGAGAGTATAGAAAAGTCGGCCAAAATTGCTAAATTCTCAACTTATTGTTTTCAAATTTGAATTAAATTTCTTTTGAGAACTTTGTACAAAATGTTATTTATTTGTATTTATTTACAGATTGCTTTCTATACAATAAATATTCTTCGTTATACATTTACGTAAAGTGACAGAAAATCTATTTAAATTTAACTAACGTCTTCAATGCTCCTCTCGCAAAGACCCACATTCTCAATTCTCTACAACCACAACCACAATTACATTCTCTAGTGTTTTCCTTCCAAGTGAAATGTGAAATATTTGCTACTGGCAGAACCGAGTTGTAATTCCATTTGATATTTCCATATGGCAGCACACAATTTAGTTAGCAACTTGAATATTACATATATAAATGTATTTTTGTTACATATGTATAAACACATACGCAAACACACGCATATACCCATAAAGATTGCACGCACTTACATCGATCCCAAACTGAACAAACGCATGTAGCGTATAAAATGAAAAGCACAGCTATTTGATTTTATTACTAAATGACGTAGAACGTACTGAGCGCCAGTGTTGTTGATGTGAAAATGATGTTTAAGTGAACGGCTGCGTATATATGTACCACATATATAAAGTTAAAGTAAATTATTCAGAAATAAAAATTTTAAAGCTTTTTACCACTTTTTTAAAGTTTCTTCTAAACAATGTTTAATGTCATGAAACCTTAAATAAATGGACGGGAAAAGAAGTAAGTTCTCTAAAAAAACTCCGCCTACGTATGTCATTTTATAAGTTTTATTTTATTAGTTTTTTGTTGTGCTAAAAAGGGAGCACTGCATGTATTAAAACATTTGTGGGTTGAGAAACTCAACAAATACAATAATTATCCAAATGTGTGCAACATTTTATTTGGTTAGCAAAGCAACATATCCTTTATACAATGACTTGTTTGTTTGCTCATGTATTTAGGTTTGGTTCATGTCCTTTAAAAAGATAATGTTTTGCTTTTCTCAATTTAATTTTTAAGCAATTTCTACATGGCATGTGTGTATTATGTGCTTTGCGCTCATCCTCTTTCTTTATCAAACCAACTTTGAGAAAAGAAATTCTTTTATTTTATTTATTTTTATTATTATCATTAATGTGCAGCTGTTCATGTTGACACACTCTCAAAGCAATAGAAACTTTTTGCTGAATATGGTCCTCTTTACATTTTTCAGTTTTTATATCTGAAAGTTAGGAGATGGGGTATATTTTTTCCTTTATTTTCCTTGTAACAGTGTAGAGAATAGGTTTACGGTATTTAAATATATATAAAATATCTATAGCAAATCACTTAATAAGTTCGAAGAGTCACTATATAAACAAAAATTTTTAAACAAAATTTGACTTTTTCATTTACGTAATCTCCTTCAAGGGCAACACATTCTCTTTTCCTTCTTTTTCCGTTCTTTAACATTTCTATGGCTTTCTTGTCGGACGAATAGTTTAGTTTCGGCAATCGTTTCTTCATTGAAACCATAACTCTTTCCCATAAATAAGTTTTTGAGGTTCGCGAACATATAATAATCGCTAGGGTCCAAATATTGACCACGCGGTGGATGTGGAAGCAAGCAGAAGTGCAATTCGTGCAATTTTGTCATTGCTACGGCCGACTTGCGACACAATGTTTTGTTTTCGTGAAAGAGCATTTTTTTTCTTTACTTGAGACTTAGGTATGATGAAAGTTTTCACATCTGGGGCTAAAGATTGCTACTATTCAAAAATCATATGAATTTGTAAATAGGGTCGACATCTATATGCCATTCTACGCACTAATGGAACGATGTGGTATGTACTACGGGGAAAAAGGTACGCACATTAATAACGTAAGTTCGTTACTCCGACAAAATAACAATTTGAATAAGAACGTCAACAACTCTTCAAGTCGTCGAGTAATTTATATGAACAGGTGCACATAGGCCTCTAAACAGGACTCATAACTTTTGAAAAATATGCAAACTGTTTACAAATCGCATCGTTGAGAAATCATATCAAAGGTTAGCCACAGGATTGTGGAAATTTGGACTGAAATCATCAAAAATGGGTAAAAGTTTTTTTATTGTCAAGCGTAACCGAATAATAATGCCTATCACAATATATGTAAACATATTGCTAAAGGCATCAAATTTAAGTACGTTACTGAAGGGAAAAAATCCTTGAAATATTATTTGAGATAAAGAACATTGGACTAGGTTAGTACTGCCTGAAGAAAGTGTTAGACAAAATTTAGAAGCTCTACTATTCGATACCTTATATAAACTATAGAATTATAAGCAGCGGAATTCACTCGCCATTTGTGTGAAACGAGGTAAATATTCATATTTCGTTAACGTTAACCTGTAACGGTTGCCTTTTCTCTCTGCTGCAAACCTTTACCAACTATGGGGTGAATCACCCACTTCGAGTTAATGACTATTCTAATCTTTGCCATATGACGCCATCGTGTGTTCTTAAAGTAAAAAATGGTGCTTTAGATTAAAATGCCTGACTGCTCCTCCATTTCGCTGCTACCATTATTTACTTCTCGTGTTGTCTGTACTTTCCTATACGGAAATTTATATTGTTTAGGTTTACTGTGGCGGAATAACTATTTATTAACATTTGCTGAGTTTTTTTTTCTGATTTAAAATTTATGTTTTGAGCATATAATTAGCTAATTACGAATTACTCATTAAAGATAAATCCATTGGAAAATTTGATGGATTGTTAAAATTGTGGGATTGGTTATTCTATGGGGATCGAGGCATACCGCTTGTGGGCATCTGACAGCAGATAAAGAAAAATAATCGCAATATAAGTATATAAACAATTCAAACATTGAAATGAGAAAATTGTGATGATGGGGCATAAGAGACAAGAGAATTCCGGGAGCTAAATTTGATTTATTTCTAAAGTAGATTAGTAATTGGAAAATAACGGAGGTGGGTTAACTCTTTGACCTGAATTAAGTGAAGGAGGACGAGCTGTCTATAGTGCTTAAGGTATCCCAAAAATAAATATTCCCAAAGCCAAGTTCAAGCCAATGAAGTTAGAACAGTAAATCGGACCGATTGGAAATTGTCCGAAGAGACTCCGCGGCTTGTTTGACCAAACAGGTTAAACTTGTGGAACTTGTGTGAGGATAAATAAAAAACTTCGTTTTTAATCTTTGACACTGATCTATTTTTCAGTTGACACGACTCTTTGGAGCAAAAGCGTACTAAACATTAGCTGGATCATTGCACAATTGGGCGAATATCGCTGAGCAATTAAATAATAGGACAGTTGCTGGCAACAGTCCTATGTGCTTGATACGACGGAGAATGAATTGGAGGGGAAAAACAGATTTTGTAACGAAAGGATGGCGACATCGTCAAGGGAAGAGCTTCGATATAAATTAGCCTTACGCGGCAAGATCGATAGCTTTGAAGTCGAAATTAACGTTTGCACGGACGTTGAAAGAGATTAATTTTTCAGTTGACTAAGTGCGCGATTACTTTGGGGTAGGGTACAATGTTTTCTTTTCTTCGAATTTTTGTCGTTTAATAAATTAAACGATTAATTTATTGGGAAGAGTTTTTGTTTATTTATCAAATTAAAGTGAAGAAAATTACAACGCTTCTAAATATAAAAGCAATACGTTCAAAGTAAAGTATAATTATTTAAATTTCGAAAATGCCACTTTATCACTTAAATGAATTGTTGCCCTTTTTTTCTTTATCATAACGTACAATATTACACTTACATTTACCTACACATACACATACACGTGCATGCAGAAGCACAAAGAGACACTTAAACTTTACAATGCATTGTCTGTCACACGTTATTGCGGTTAAAATGGTTTTCGCTACAGACAAAACAGCTACACATTCTATACTCAGGCGTATATATGTACACTCGCACATAAAAACCACTCTACTGGTTTATTTATCATATTATAAAATGTGCCTCAATATATACGAACGTGTAACAAGAGTGCTGGGTTTCTGTGGTTGTTCGGTGAGGTCTTTTATTACACATAACATTTTGTTTACATACATGTATAATTATGCGTTTAAAGGAGATCGCTTTGTTATTTTTATTTTTTATTTTGATTTCATTAATATTTGCGTACTACCGCGTGCGATGCTGTTAATGTAAATTTATTTATTTTTTTCTTCCTCATAAATTCATAAGCATTTGGTTACATTCAACCAAACACTACTTCTCACCTCCATATGTACGCTATCCTAACAACACTTGCCGTTATTTAAAGTTTTAGTAAATTTATTCTTCTAGTTTGTCCTATATATTTAATGATAAATTTTGTTTAATATGTATATTAATTAAAAGTTATTTTTTAAATGCATTATTTATATTATTTACATAAAATTCACACTTGAATGCCTAAATATATTTATTGGCGTTGGTTGGTTAAATGAGTTTAGCATTAGCAATATGGCGAGCGAAATTTTCTGGATATTTGAATGCGCTTTATGACTTGCAGTCGCCTATAATTAACGGACTCCAACACAATTGGACGAAGGAGTCGGATAGACAGAAATAAAAATAATATTTTCCCATTTTAACGTAAATTTAGATTTGTATATTAGTTGTTGTCCCAACTCTTTCTCTCTCTCTCTCTCTCTCTCTTTCTAATTAACACCTTCGCGGCGGCGCACCAGTGCAATACTTGATCGTACTATGCCATACTCAGCCTTTGTGAGCCAACAAATGACTGCCGTACGTAAACGGCGTCAGCAGCTGTGGTTCACCAGGTGACAGGCCGTGAATAGACGACACCCGTCACAGAAAGGTTAAAGAGTCGCTCCACGTCTACAAGAATATTGGAGAGAAAACTAACAAATCCAACATATCAGAAAAGGCTTATTTTAACATAAATATTTCTAAACTAAGATTCAAACTGATAATTTTTTGCGGAGAGCAGGTTTTGCGACAAGGCTTTCGGGATACCATTTACTAAAAATCGTACAAAAAATGTTCGAAGAACAAGTGGAAACTTTACAGTTTAACACGGCCCATAAAAGCTTGGTCTATGTCAAGTCCTTTTGGTTACAACATATATCTCCGCAAGCTGAACCTGCCAGTTTACCATAAACTTAATATACCTTGACTCTCTTCCAAGCTGTAATGAAATGGCAAATTGGAAATCTGCGCTTAACTTTTTTGCTTAAGTTTTTGCGAACGATGTAACATGGGATTAATGAATCAGCTAGCGTATCTACGATAACATTTGTTTATCAAGCAAACAAATTTCAGGTAGCACTCAGTCTTGCTCACATACTCCTAAAAATGCTAATCGGAATCTAAGGAAGGTTGCTTATATTCAACACTGTATATAATGACACTACTATGTTGTTACAAAATGTCCTTTTTGTACTTCTTGACGAGGTTCGTATCATCAGATCGTAAACGCCGTAGAATTTATCTGGAATTTTTAGAAGCAGCATTTACAGTGTACTCACAATTTACTTATTTTTACAACACTTGGTTTTTCCTTTTCTGTAATATTTTTTCTGGGAAAACCAACTAATTTTCATGAAACCCGAATCATGAAATATATATAGCATTTTCAAAATTCCTCGCCATTATTATTTAGATTTCGTTTATAATACTTGTCAATTGTCGATCCGAAACGACTGTATTTTTCTAATCAAAATATGTCTCTGAAAAATTGCTTGACAGCGCAATCAGTTTCCGAAGATGTTCTGAAACGATGGTTGGTTTATTTTCACACTTAAATTAGTATTTAATACATCGCTTCCGTACTTAAACTGTCAATAATTGAAGACATTTCTTTTTTAAGTTGCACAAAACTTCTTCCATTATTATTATTATTATTATTTTTGTTAGAAAAAGTATAAAATTTCTTCTTATTTTTGCTTTACTTTTCTCCTATTTTCTATCTTTAGCTATAGAACTACTAAATCACTTGAAGTTTTTTATTCGTACTTTCATTTTGTCAATGGTAGCAGAAAGTTTTAAAGAGGCTTTTATACTGCTCGACACTGTGCGCCCAGTCATATGTAACTCGACTGAGCGGCAGCACTTTTACCGGGAACGCTAAAGTATTATTTTGCTACTTTAACTGCCAGATGGCGGGTAAAAGGAAAAAATAAGTTTGAATAAGATTCAGCAAAGAAGAGTATGGAGGAGTGCGAAGAAACGAAACGACACGAAAATAGAGAACAAACATTCATGCTTACAGCATGCGTGACCTGAGAATATGCAATAAATATCTAGGCTCTCCTCCTGATAGACACACAAATGTGCTATTGTGCTTCGTTAGGCAAGTGTTTATATTATATTTGTAAATATCTACGTGCGTATGCGTTCCAATAGACCGTGTAATGTGGCTCTTAGTACCCATTGTATACTGTTTTTATTGCGTTTTTACTAAACGCTACTAAAATACTTTATACGCCAGAAGCATTGTTGTTACTTATTACTTTAAATTTTTTTCGCTTTTAAAATATTACGTCACAGATCTAAGTTTCTATGAATCCTTCCTACTTTAAGATACTTATGTGAGCTTATATGCAATGTTGACTGTGTTAGTTATTCTTATGTAAATAAAGTAACCTTTTATGATTTAATGATTTTACAATTAGGTTTACGTCTATTTTCAAAGGTTTATGTGTGTTTGTCCGGGGGCACAAACTTATACACACAAAACATGCATGTTGACATTTATTAGTGTTGCTTTGCTTATATATTACACGAAATTTTGTACAAGATAATAAAACTTTGCCATAATACTAATAATTTATGACATTTTAATGAAAATTATGTTTATCATCCAACTTGTTTTTCTTATTCAATGCTTTGTTGCATTGTACATATTGGCGAGACATGCCAGTAGAAATGATAGCTTTGTGTATATTGTTTTTGGTGTATGAGTGACATTAATTATTTATAGGGAAATAAATGTTCATCATACGTCATATAAATGCGACAATATTTTGGTTGTTTTCCATATTGCGTACGACGGCAATGAAACCAAAAACCAAATGTTGAAATATGTGTAATGTTTTATGGCTGAAAACATGCATTTGTTACAAATTAAGCCGACAGATTGAATTTGTAAGCATAATATGTATGAGCAAAAGCAAAATGCTTATGTACTTATCATACGTATATATGTGTATACAAATGTATGATGTCAAATTAACGAGGATTGTAAGTGGGGAAGAGGTTCTGTCCATTTTTTTCTTGGTCTTTTTGTCAACTTCGGTACAATTCGTTTTTATCAGGTTACGTTTTTAAAATTGTTGTAGAAAAGACGAGGAAGGTAATGAAAAATGAGAAGAATGTAATAAGGAACAGTAAGGAAACAAATTTTCTGACGCAATTAAAGAAACCTTTTGTTGAAACAATCTAAGTACGCAAATAAGAAGCCGAATTTGCCCATAGGTGACCCCCGTTTTGTAGCCTAGAAAACAGGGAGCAGTACCAACACATACCGCAACGGAAAAATACTTCTTCTGATAACAAAAATATTGAGTTGTGCACTTTTTCGTCGCACGAACAAGACAATAGGAAGTCCATACTATTACTAGCGGGGAAAGGTGCAATTTAATGTTCCAACGCTTACAGGTGTAACATCCGCATCTATCGCAAGACCGAGTGTAGTCCCTTAAAGTCTACTGAGACGGTTAATACCAAACTTCATTAGCAATAATGATAATTTGAGCCATTCGCTGTTCTTTAGATATAAAATAAATGCAGAATATCAACGAAGGCAACACAAATCAATTTTTTAAGCGAAATCCGTCCGTCTAACAGTGCAGCAAAACCGGTTCGCTTTAGGAGTACTTTACTCTTATCTTATCTTTGTCTTATATGGCTACCGTATAGCCCAATGATTGGCATGTATGTTTTTTAGGCGAAAGAACAAGATTCGTGTGCATCGGCGCAAATTGTGCCGATTACTACTTGCTTGTATGAAATGCTCACCCATTAGTTAATCATCGCAGACATGCTTATTCACCGGCTACCGCTTGTTTGTCCATTGACATGCATTTACTGAGCAGCGTTTCTCTTTTTATAAAAGAGGCTCAATGGTTCGTTTGTTTCGAAAGAGCAACAGTTTCTTAATCGTGCCATCCGGACACGGTCAGGCAGAGCAGCAAAGCGCAAAGCTAGCAATGGGCACCACTTCGAATAATATATTTTTTCTACCATTTTTATAAAATAAACGAAAATGCCGGTCTCAAATGTGTCCAGCATGTGAGAAACAGTAGTCGTTGATAATGTAATTTGAATACTTTAAATAAAATAACTTTTACCTTTACTAATAAGTCAAAATAGAAAAATATGGTTTTCGCATTGAGCAGCAGAGCTGTCAAGCAACCAAAGGCTATGATTTGAATTACTTAACTCGGCGGGTCATTTATTGTTGATTATATACAATACAAAATATTGTGCACGATATGTACGGAGAACAAATATTTTCTCTCATTCAACTAACATATATATTTTTGCTGACAATTTGGTCTTAACCGAGCATAGTTTTCTTCGGCTTTGTTTTAGCCCTTTCTGCGTTGAAGGGAAGTTTTCTCTAAAATAACGAATTCTAAAGCATTTGATCTTTCCGATTATACTGATTGCTAAGCTTAACTATGATTTAATTTAATGTTTGAAAATTACAATTAAATGCAAAAATAAATTTTACTTTTTAACTTTAAACTGATCGAAAGAAGGAAAATTAAAAATGTATTACTAATATAAATATTATTAAAGTATTTTTTTATTTTTTTAATTTGTTTGAAAAGGAAAATCTCTAAATCTTATTACTATTGTGTTTCATTCTTTCATCAAGAGAACAAAAAAAAAAAAAATAAATAAATAAATAAAAGAAAAAAAACTTTATAAGAAATATACAAAAATCTCGTAAAGCTATTGAAATAAATTGAAAGAATACTCTCTTGTGAAGATAAATAATAAAAAACAAAATAAGAAATTTTTAGGAGCACAACTTAGTTTCATCATCATCAACTAACTACTACAGAGTCTAGGCAGTCAAACATGCAATGTTCAGCGGGAGGTATTGTGTGTAGTTTGCGGGTGTAGAGGGAAAGAAACCTTTCATATAAAATTTTTCAATACCGTAAATCCTCCTTTAATGAGACGTCGTCAGTTGCTTTGCTTTCGTTCTGTACAAATTTTGCAATGAAACGGAAAAAGTCGCACAATCGAAAAGCAACAAAAGAAGAATAAATATGCAGCCAGAGACGTAAATGAACTAAAATAGAAAAGTGAAATGCAATTTGAAGTATTTTCAAGATTATTAAATGCAGGTAGATTAAAAAAAAACAGCATTACATGCAATATTGCATAATTAGGGAATTTTCAAACAACTCTTTGTATGTTTTCTTTAGTAAAACGAAAATATATATTTTTCTTTTGGTCTTTTGGATTTCGGAACTGATGTAAATCAAATTTTTATTTATCAATGAATGCTTCTCAAGTTCCTTTAAAGCTAAATACAGTGTGATGGAACCATTAGTAAGCAAAACTAAATCACTGTATGGTGACAATTTGATGGTTTGACTTTTAGTTTGTTTGATTCATGGATAATAAATGAACTTCGTATGCCATCTATTCTGAAAGCTTCAGTACTTTCGCTCGTTTTCTGTTAATGGCTGCAACAATAATGACAATAAGAACTTTTACTCTGGCTTAAGCCAAAAGTATGCTACAGTCATATTCTGATAATAGCCAAATTGAAATCACTTCGTCCTCTTTTACTTTTCAAATTGCATTCGCTTCATAAAAGTTTCCTGTAGATTTTTAATACATTTTCGGCGGGTATTTCCGTTCATTTCTAGACACAGCAATGTTAACGTTGTTGCTTTCGAAGTTCATGAATACAATAATCCTTCTCTACTTACCCTTTCATCACTTTTGCTGTTTTTGCAGGTGCAACCAAATGAAACTGTCAGGCAGAGAGTTAAGTTCAGTAATTTTAGTTATTTCCGTTTTAATTTTAAAAAATCCAAAATTTTCTTTGAATGACGTGCGATCACGTTAATAACGTTAGACAAGTAGTAGTTAGTCATTGTGTTGTAATTGTTATTTGCACATTATTGTATTCATCTGTAATTCTTGAGACTTGTCAGTTAATTGGTGTAACTATTTTTGGAGTTCTCAAAAGCATCAATTTAATAGGATTCATAAAAACGTCTTTAATTTAAGTTCAGTGCCTTTCTTGTTTGTAGTACTCATTAGCAAACTAATATCATTTCTGACAGGAAAAACTATTTGTTGTTGTTGCTAACTAAATTTAAATATCTTTAGAAAATGAATTATTATTGAATATTTTTATATAATTTACATATAGAATTTCCCCAAGACAGATGGTCAACTGTATCCAACTTAGCCCACATATAGTGCTTTTGCACTCTTTCTATGCTCAACACTGACGAATGGTGCACATCTGTCTTTCTGCTCTTAACATCCTGAAATATAATTATTCCCTTTGAAAGTATATGAAGTAGAAAGCAAAGGAAATTTTAGGTATTATAGATTTAGCCATATCCGGGCGATTATGCAGTTGTCCTTCCGACGAGCTGTTTTTCCAAAGCTTGCCGCTTCAATAAGTTGTGATAAACATTGAGTGAGAAAATATTTTTCAGTTGCGTTCAAGCGATTGCTTGAAAACGATCACAAGAATAGATGCAACAACCCAAAAAAAAGGTTACCTATTAGGGGGACCCATAACTAATCAACTTTTTCGCAAGATACCATTTCTCATTAGTCCTTCGATAACGACGCCTTAACACCTCTAGTGCAGTCCGATCCAAGCTTATCTATTCAGGAACTATCAAGAAGCCTTGGGGTTCCACACCTGTTGTCTGAGGCCCATAAAGATCTTTGGCAAACAATTTGTAATTCTATGCTCACCAAACTAAGCAGAGATCCATTTTTGCCTAGGATCGTAACTGGAGATGAAAAATGGATCTTTATGATAACATAAAGCGATCGAAACAATGGTTGTCTGCAAACGGGAGACCTCTTCCAATCCCTAAGGAAGGTGTTATTGTGGTGGGATTGTTCCAGTATAGTGCATTACGGATTATTGAAACCTGGGGAGATAGTTACTGCAGACCTGTACTGTCAACAATTACAACGGTTACAGTCCGCACTCAAAGAAAAAAGACCAGCGTTAGTAAACAGAAAAGGTGTGATACTCCAACAAGATAATGCCTGTCCTCATGCAGCGAAGATTACTCAAGAGAAAATTACGCAAGTAGGCTGGGAACTTCTACCGCACCCTCCATACTCTCCAGACCTAGCACCGTCGAACTACCATCTGTTCAGGTCACTGGAGCATTCGTTACGAAATAAAAATTTTAATTTCTTATCCGATATCCAAACGCACCTTGAGTTATATTTTAAGTCACGCCCACCCCACTTTTTCAAGAGGGGGGTTGAACTTTTGCAGGAACGATGGCAACAAGTCATCGCAAACGACGGTGATTACATAAACGATTAAAAACTAAAAATGTCATTTCAAAAAAACATTTTGTCTATGGATGCAAAATAATTGATTAGTTATGGGTCCCCCTAATATAATCTATATAGAAATATATCTATTATAAATGTTACTGGGCCATTCAAGAGAGCTTTGTAAAAAACAATTTCTTGATCAGCTAACAAGAATGTCTGCAATTGAAATGAATTTTCATAATCAACATTTTTAATAGCCGAAATTTTGGCAAAGAGATAAATTATCCAGCCACCGTTAAATAAATTAAAGTTTACATGGTATTACTAAGAGCTTCATCGAATAAATTTTGCATGAAAAGAAAATAAAAAGAACTAAAATAAAAATACAAAAAGAGAGAAAGCAAAGTTTAATCTAGTTTAGTGGAAAGGAAAAGTTAAAGATTATAATAGTTTATGTTATTCTATTTGCATGGCAGGTATGTACATGTATGTGTATGGAACCGGAATTTGCCCTTAGTTGTCAATGTATTCGCTGCCACATAACATTATTGGCGCCATTTCATTGTTGACATCTGACAAGGGTTTGGCAACACACAGAAGAGTGTGATCTAGTAAAGACTGAGGTGAAACGGTTAATACCATACTGCCTTAACAGCAATAATAATTAGAACGACTCGTTGCTCAATAAATATCAAAAAAAGGTGGCACAAAATCATATCTTGACATCCGCCCATACATCCATACAGCACTGCTGGCTCGCGATACAGTTAAAATACTTAACTAGTAACTACTAGCCCACGCGGCCATCGTCTAGTGGTTGGAATGTCCGCGTCTTAGACGAAAGACCCTGTTTCGATTCTTAGTACCCCACGCGTTCTTATTACCCCTTCTTTGTGTCGATTGGTCATGCACTTATTAAGTAGCCCTTTCGACCATACGAAGATGTGAAAAAAACAGGTTGGAAAAATTTAAAGGCAGCAATGGGCAATACTTAGAAGACTTCGCGCATTTCATGGATTTTCTAGACAAAAATTCAATTTATTATACATATTGACACATACGCGATATAAGGACAGTTGACAGAAAATATTGCAAATGTTTTTTGGAAGACCTAATAGTTTTCATTAAGCTTTCTACAAGAATCTACTAAATTGTTCTCTATTCTCGAAAATATAATATTTTGATTTAATTTTGAATTTGTTATAATCATTTCCCTATAATTTTATACATTTTAAAATGCATATAATTAATTACAAAAGAGCGCCTGAGGGTTAAAGAAAAATAAAAAAAAATGTATTAAAATGCTTGGAAAATCAGTCAGTAATTATTTCAAAATAGTTAACTCATTATAAATAGACAGAATTAAAAAAAAAAATAAATAAATAAAAAAAAATATTAGGAACCATAATAATACATAATTTAAAAGGAAGAAATAAAATGATAGCAACAATTATAATGGTGAGTACAACGATGATGATAATGACGATGATGATGGGATGTGAGAGAGTTATTATTATTTGCATTTATAGTTAAAATTAAAGTAGCGGAATCAATTCATTTAAATGGTTGGGTGGCCAGATTAAATAATGTGCAAATGTGAAATGAAATCTGAAAGCAGTAAAGAGCGAAATGTAAATGAGTTTTGTAGCGGAAGAGCTGAAAAAACATTCGTATTTAAAAGTGCTAAACAAATACATTCTCTCTCAAAAGGTAAATGAATGAAATTCAACAGACCCATAGAGGAGAGTGCTTTGAAATGGGGAAAACAAACACATGACAAAAGTATGCTGACGCTAGATGATGATGATTACGACGATGCCGTAGCAGTACTATGCATAGTGTAAACTAACAAAAGCAAATAAAAATAGACATAGATAGATAGAGATAGAGATGGCGGTAGGAGTTAAAAGGAATTAAAAATTAAGTACACACACGTACGTATTTGTTCACAAAATACATACAAAAGACATATAAACAATTCCAAGTTCTTTGTATGCTTCTATGAGTATGAGTATGAGTGTGTATAGTAAATGCAGTGAAGTCAGTCAGCTTTCGATATGTATAGTTTATTTAAATACACAAAACATACGCAAAAAAGCCGCTTTGTATATGTGTGAACCTCATTATTGCTGTTATACTGCTTGACGTTCATCTCAGCTTGGTTTAACAACACACACTAGCGGATCGCTCCAACGCTGGTGCAATCAGCCGCCAACGTCGCAACCACCGAGTACTTTTAAGTCAAACGTTTTCTCTTGTTTATCTTGCGTTAATGAAGTTGTTTTACCTTAAATTCACTCGACATTTTTGACTCACGGGTATACGTACACAACGACAACATTAACAAAAACAAAAAACTTGCAACGAACGACTGCGAGTAGCAATATAAAGAGCTTATACACAAATAATTTCAGTAAAAGAAAAACAAAAAAAAAGAAGAAACTGTTTCGTACCGACTCAACAGATGAAAGGCCAGGAATGTGTGATTATAGTTTTGCATCGTTTGCACTTTGCTAACAGCCGCCCGGTATGTGTGTCTGCCTTAAGAATTTCGCATTTTTGCAATGTCAGCAGCCAACAGGAAAAATATGAATTTTTTATGTACATATACATGTAAGTGTATATGTATATAAAATTTATTAAAAAAAAAAGAAAAAAAAAAGAAGTAAACATTCACAAACGAGAGTTGAGGCAACCATCTGAGTAACCTCCGGATAATTATAGAGGCAAAAACTGCTGCTACCGGTAGCGGTAATGTTATGTCGTTTTTCTTTATTACGTTTTTCGTGCATTCCGTTTGCTACACATTTTTACATTTACACATTTTTTCGTGTGTCACTCTTCTCCGTCTGTGTTCAACTATTAATTTTGTTGTTCATTAATATTGGTTTGCTGTTGTTTTTTTGTTTTTTTTTTTTTTTTGAATATTTTGCTCCTACCTTGAGAAAAAATAATCCTCCGGCTGGCAGGGTAATCCGGTGTGAACCTGGCAATATTTTCAATGGTACTCTGTCTTTATACCATTGTATGGTTGGTATCGGTGAACCTTCCGCTTTACAATTAAGCGTCGCTGGCTCATGTCTCGGTACGGTAGTGTCGATGGGATGTTCCACTATTCGCGGCGGATGTGAACCTGTAAAGAATTTCAACAAAAAATAGGAAAATAAAAAATGAATGAAAATGAAATTTCAAATTACATACACACATACATATACTTAAAACGAGTGTATGTAAGAAGCCTCGGAATCAAACGACTTTCTTTAAATTTTTACGAATTCGCGTAACTACATCTTTTAAAGCATCAAATTTTGCAAGCTTTCGCTTCGAGCTTTAACTTTCCCCATTTCTCCATAATGCACCACAATATTACATATTGGCTTAAAAAAAATTTCACATAATTTCGAGTTTCTCTTTTGCACAATTACAATTTCGCCTACATTTTGTAACCCGTATCGGTGTAACACCAGCGGCGGCGGTTAGAAAAACGTGAAAAGGTGGCCGCCGTCCAGTGGGTGCCTGAATAATCGGTAAATGTTATGCGTTTACCGACTGCATAACAGGGAAGTATGATGGAACTGTACTGAGATTTTCAATTATTGTAAGTATTATAATTGATGTTATATGGGCATAGTTTGTGGAGAGAGCCACACAGGGAAAGTTAGTGGGAGAGCAAAGAATATCAAAATTGCTTTCTTGTATACTTCATTGAACCTACTTTTTTTTATAAAATATCAAAAAAAAGCAATTAAAAAATCTTTCACTTTTCTTAAATCCAAACCACAGCAAACCTGTAATTCTTCAATTATCTTCAAAGATCTATTTCCTGGCCTTTCATCGTCTAATAACCGTTATTATCATCAACTCTAATCCGTTCACTTTAAAAGCCACAAATACCTAATTATACTTCACTTTTATCCTACCTAGCATGATATATATTTTTAACAGTCATTAGTTAGTTGGTAGTGTACTTTAAGTTTGTGCTAACATTTTCTTTTGTTTTTATTTTGATTACAGTTTAGTTTTTCAGTTAGTAAAGCATTTTTTTTCCTTTTTCACATGTTTGCCATGATTTCCTGTTGAACTAAGAAATTATGTGAAAAATTCCTTAAATGGATAGAGAAAGTTGGTGTAATAATAGCAAGAAACATGCAACATATTGAAGAAAGACTCACACACAACCCCCCTCAGAGTTGACATAAAATACAATATAATCAAGAGCTCAGATTTCATATACATACATAAGGTTTTTGTTATTTCTTTTAATAAGCAAGTTTATATGCATGTGTTCTTTAATTGGTCATGTACTGATTTGCATATGGTAAATATAGGTTTTTCTAAAACTAGGTTTAGTAGTCGGAAACTCAAATGTTTACAACAAAAACAGTTGCTTATAAAAAAATCTTCTAAAAATAAGAAAAATTTGAAATTTTTTTCACTTTGCTAGTCAATTACAGATAATCCGGAAGGTAGGCAAAACACACCCGAACCCTTATTTTAGATTTTAAACTTAGAAAATGTAGTGCTTTTTCTTTTGTTTATAATTAACAACTCAAAGGCCGTAGGTTCAAATCTCAAATACGGGAGAGTTTTCAATGAAGCCTTAAAGTTGTAGATGCTGGTGATTTAAGACCTAGCCTTATTTCCCTGGCTAAATAAATAACGACATAATAATTAACACCTTATGGCTTCATTTTCCTGCCACGATACAATTGAATTTTATTTCAGAAAAGAACCACTAAAGAGGACCTTTGTCCTGTGTGTTGAAGAAAATTTGTACACATTGCTCAAGAGAATAGATAATACCATTACAAAGTGTGGTCAAATGACAGCTGCATACATATATGGGTGTATGTAACAATCATTTTCTGCAAAGGAACATTTTCTGAATCAATTTAAGTTTGTCTGTCTGCCAACAAAGAAGGCCATTGACAACCGTCTGGATCAGTTGACGTTTTGGACATCCTCCAATAGGAGGGCATCACTGCAAGTGTGCTTTTACAACAACATTTCGTGTATTTCAACAATTTTCGTGTATTATCACAAAAATGAATGAATTAGGCGAAATGGTGTCGGATATTTAATGTGTGGCCTTGTTCTTACTTGTTTTGGTTCACCTTTCTCTAAAGCTTAATTTGCAAAATTTCATTTCTTATAATTTTTTAGGCCAACTTAATTCTATATATGCCTCTAAATGCAAATCTTGATGAACAATTTTTCATCTAGATGGTCCTAACGGAGAGTCCAAGTTGCTGAGAAAGACTTCTAATTTTTTCTTTTTTCATTTTAAGTCTTGCTTCTCAATGGCTACGTTCTATTTTTCATTTTCAATTTAATTTTCTTTTGTTTCAGAAAATTAAAAAAGAAAGAAAACTTGCATTAACAAGATGAAACTTTCGAATTTGATTGGCTTGTATAAGGTAATCAAATGGGACCTTTTTTTTTAACGTCATCATCATTTAGTATCATTTGCGGAACCATTATGGAAATATACACAGTCGCACAGCGTACAAAAGTTGCCTCTGCTCACCCTACACTACACTGTAGTTATTCATATAACGATTTTTCAAAATAAGGCGCTATAGGCGTTCGATCGATAGGTAGCTCGATCCAAAGCATCCGTTCCATACCGTTCGTCTTTGGGCCAAAGCACGTCCTCGAAAAATACCTCGAAAATGACGGCCTGCAGATTAGACACATGAAAACAGAACGGACAGGCGGACAGGAAAGTAATGTTTAAAAAACAACATTAAATACCATATATGTATGAAATGATAGACTAAGTGCTTCTCCTTTCCTCTAAACTAATAATAACCGCAAGGAATTGAGTGTCAAACATAAAAGACCAGATCGCATTTGTTGTTAGCATTTTAATTAATTAACGTTAACCATTGAACTTTATAATCGAATCAGATTCAGTGATTATTTGCCAATACCTTGGAAAATCAATCATGAATTAGACTAAAGTTAAAAAAAAAAAAGCCGCGAAATGTGTGTTATGTGAAAAACTTGGAATTTTAAATTTCTTGCGCTCCAATTGTTGAATATCGCCGTGCGATTGTAGATTGTTTCACATGATGCTTACGCTGTTTACGTAAGCAAACTTGTTTACATAGCTGAGCATATATGTTATGATTGTCTCTACAACATGGTTGTTTTGTAATTACAAACTCGCTTCTAAACATAAGTACCTATGTGTATGTATACATGCCTCTGTACTTCTGCTATTTTCATATTCTTCCTCGGAATAATTGCTGCTTACTTTGCTGACACAGAAAGCAACGACAACGACAACAGGAATAGCAATAGCAGCAACTATATACTCCTTCCATATACTCTTTACCTTGCCTATGCATGTCTGCGTAATGATTTTAGTTAGTGAACGAGAAAGGCCTGAGTGAAAAAAGCAAGAAATAAATATAGTTGCGGTAACACAAAAATTGCCATAAAGTTTCTAGGTTGGCAAAAATTATGCCAAAATGCAAATTTAAACTATACACGAAAGACTAACACAACAAACATATACCAACATAACATACCAAAGGTGGCAGGCACACAAACACTAATAGGAGAATACGTTAGGATGGTTTGTGTATATGCAAGTGGGAAAAGTGTTTTTCTCTTAAGAACGAAGTATAGAGTATGTTATGTTGTGTCATCTCCCCCGTACATTTTATCGATTGTTTATTAAGCCTGTTACTCTCAGCACTCGGCTTTATATATAGAATTAAGTGTGTTTGTAAGCCAGCGTAATTTACAAAGCATATATGCATACCATATATATGTACTTATATGTATGTATAAATAATTTTTTCCATAGAAACCTACTTGCATCTGCGCCTCTTGAATATGGATTATTCAACAGATAAATTTACGGCTATGCCGAGTGCAGTAAAACTTTTTTACAACAATACATATTTACATATATGTATGTATAGTTAAGTACATATATATATATATATATATATATATATATATATATATATATCTACTATGTATTAGGTATCTACAAAAGAGTTCACGGCGTAGAATACAAAAATTCTAATATATTTAATTTCTGAGGTTAGTCGGTTAGCCTTTTGATTTTTTAAAATTTTACAAAAATCGTTGCACCCTACGATATCCCTTCGGCCCAAGCGATAAAGATTGATAGCCTGGTGGGCAAGTTCGTGATGGTTATGGCGGAGATGCTTTATCAAAATCAATAGCACGCAAATAATTATCTTATTTTCGCACTAAAAATTTCAATGTTGAAGAAGTGTTTGAGTTCTTGAGTGAATCAGACAAATTAAGCAAACATTTCCCTTTATGACACCGCTACAAGCCTACATGCTAGTTAAAAAATATTTTTGAGCTCTTCGTACAAGGCTGAAATGATGCGTAGTCAGGGACTGGCGTCACATAGAATAACACTTTGTATTTTGTGGGATTGGAATAGAATTGTTAGCTCCCTTCTACTCATACTTGACTAAAACCATTGATTCTACTCTTCACCTTCGTTATTCTTAAGAACAGAATTGATCAATAAAAATGGCGTCGTCTTCTACCACAACTACACGCGTTTTTAGGGATTCGTTTTTGAGCTTTGATGCTCGGTAGTTGTACTGTTCGGTTGTAGAAAAATCCTATTTGTGTAAAATTGACTATTTCGAAGGCTTATAAAAGTTTTTCGAATTATTCTTTGTTTGGAAGCCCCAGAAATTGTACAGTAACTGCTTAAAAGTATTACCAGAAAAATGACAAAACCTTATTGATCGGTTTAATAAAATTGAAAATATAAAAATAATTTCTTTGAATTTCGATAGAAGAACGCCACAGACTTTTTCCTTTGGTTCAAATTGGCTCAGTTATAATTTATAATCAAGTAAGAAAATAATATTCAGCTATGACAGCTGAACGCTTTTACGCTTTTACTTTAAAACAAAAAATCGAGAAAAACTAAATTTCAATACTCCAAAATATTAGGTGGGGTATTGTCTACCTGTACGAACACTCAAATTTTTATCGTTGCATCTACTACTAGGTTACGAGTAATGAGTAGGAAACCATTTTTTGATTTTGAAAGCAGAGGTGCTCTTACTTTATAACGTACTGTAAGCCTGTACTTTGATGTTTGGATCCACGTTGGCTACCAATCTGAACGAAAGCAGCTTCAATGATTTTACTTAATTTAAATGCAGGGTCCCAATTTTTGCAACCAGGACAATAGAGAGACGCAGGAATAGACGGATATCTCTAGCACGATTCAGAACTTAAGCCTAAGAATATACATACTCTATAGGATAGATGGAGCTTTCTTCTGGGTTTTGCAGAAGTTGCAGACAAAATGGATATACGCCTTGTTGGATGATATGCACAAAAATATGTTCGCATTTTTATGGAAGAAAGCCATTTGGCCGAGTATATGTAGGCTTATATATATGCAGTATTGACTGCAAGTAATTTAAAACCGTCTCTTTATACGTAAACTTGAAACGTCGTCAGTAATTTCCTATTAAACACGATTTTCTCTGTTTGTAAGGCTGTAAGGAAAAAAAAATTTCGGTTTCTTTAGTACGTTTATTTTGTTATTTTAAAGCATAATACATTTGCTTGTCTTCAATTACGGGCATGTAAAATGTCAATTGCACCCCTTTGGCTTTGGTAAAGAAAAACTTGTTGCTTTAATTCAACACAGAAACTTAAAGTTTACTTGTTTCTTTCCTTTTTTCACGTTTTCTTTATAGTAGCATACAAAATAGGCGCCACAATTATTATTTCACTTTTTTTTCTTTCTCTCTTTTACACGCTTCGATGGCAAGTTCTTTTATTTTTTATTTTACAATACAGTAAAGGCGCTGACTCATGCAAGTATAAGAACACTTTTCCATACCAAACTTACTTAAGGAGTCGCATGTTAATGTGCGAAGGTACGTACGTGTGTGTTCTGAAAGTAAATTCATAAAGTTTTAACTCAATGCTTTGCTTTCATTGTACTGCATTTTTTTGTTGTTGCTTTTTTCTTTATTCTATTCTATTTATTGTTCCACTTTCCACTTTTTAAGTTGCTTGCAATTCACACCGTTGTATAACGGTAAATTGTAAATTATGCTTTATGCACATATAGCTGACGCTGTTGCTTTGCATTTCCACGACTGCCCTACGTATGCGTTCGTGCACGTCTATGCATATTTCAGTTGCTGAGTAAAGGAATACAATGCAAACTGGATGGGGAGGGGGGAACACCCGCCAAGAATGTGTAGTAAATTTAAAATCAAAAAGTAAAGTTTTCTTAGCAACATAAAAACTGGTAATTTTTTCGTTTATTTTTTCTTCCTTTTTTGTATGTAATTTTCAACTGAAAAGTTTATTCCTTTGCCATTTTTTTATTTTTTTTTGTTTCATTTTGCTTATGCATGCGGGTCCATTAACAATTAACTCCCAGCTATTAAAATGTTAATGTTTGGTGAAAAATTTCGTTAACGCAAGGTGCTGTGATTTTTCTTCGAAACGAACAAATGTCGTAACAAAGAGAGGCCGTCCTTTTTTCTGTTCGCACTTTTTTCCGTCTTTTTATTGAACGTATGTTGCAAATGCTGCAAATTTTGTATGCAGACAAAGGTTATACAATCACGAAGAACATCGTAAAATATATTTTTCATAACGTCGTGGCTATTGACAGATATTCTAGCTAAGGTTAAAAGTAGGGTGTCGTGTTTGAAATGAAACTCATTGATGTACTTTTCCGAATTTTGTACTTATAAGTTTCCATATAAATGAAATTCAGTGACATACTTACATTCGCTGACTTACTTACATCAATCAATAACTTTAAAATTGTTCTATGAGTCTTACTCCATCTAGAAAAGGTGCAGCATGTATGAAGAACTGAACCCACAATTTTTACTTCACTTTCACTCGGACTGACTGACTTTTAAATAGAAACGAAATACAAATTTTGTATTCAGACAAGGCCGATCTGTAAACACCCTCCGTTAGTTCTTCTAACATAATTCTGTAGTCATCTTCGTAGGTAAGTACCAAAGATTTTACCTTGCTAGATGGGATCCAAAAAAATGTGGACCAATTTTGATCACAAAATATTAACAAGTAGATCTGTTTGTCATGTGAAAGCTTAGTTTTTATTGGAACCCTTTCACGAGTTGAGCTATAAAAAATATACCTACATGATCCAAATTCCACATAAGTCATTTTTGAGTGAAACCAGTCCAAAGGATCAAGTCTCACTATGAAATATTAAAAATTACATCGTTTTCCCTTCTAAAAGCTTACCTGTACGCGCTAGTGTACCGAAGTGCATCAAAATTTTTCAAAAATAAAAAACTGTAGGTTGAATACAAAAATATACGGACAGACTTAAAGTGAACAGACAGACAAATATGTTCAAATTTAGATCATTGCGAAAGACCGGTCTGAGTCGATCGGTATAATGAAAGCGCGCTCTCTTTTAAGACCCCCTGGTCGTTGCGTATATCACTTATAATTACTATTCATTTATTTAGACGAAAAGAATAAGTTCTAGGACTAAAGGTAAGCTGTGCAATGTGTGGTTACAAAAGTAATACAAAAGTATTACTGAGTAAGGAAATAAATGAATGTGTCCGTTGATAGAATTTTCCAACAATTGAATTCAATAATGCATACAGACGAATAAATAAATTTATTAAACCATACAGTTTTCTTTTCAATTTTGTAATTGGGACTCAATTGATCAAATTGCGAAGCATCTATCCATCTAAATAATGTCCAAAAAAGACAATACGCAGAGAAATTTTCAATAAATGCAATATGAACAATTTTTAACATTCAGCAGGTAATACCATAACCGAGATACGAACACCCTTTTTTATCTTACTTAAAATTGTACATAGGCTGAATTGGCAGAAGATTAATTCATCTACGTGGGTATCTTCACACAATTCGTTTGAAAGTCGTACTTTTTAAAAATTATACGGGCTCGTCAATCGTGATCCGACATCTGTATGTCATCCTACAAATTTATCGAGCGCTGTTTTAGCTGCCTTGCAGCGTTTGTTCAGGTCTGATGCAATTTTTGCAAATCATTTTCCTAGAAGTATCAAGTGGAAGTAGTAGCATCTTTGATTCTTTTCTTCAAATTACTTGTCTTTCCTGTCCAAACCACTATTCGTCCTTTTATCGAAGAAGTGTAGTTGATAACTATCCACAAGACTTTACATGAAAAGCAATACTCACTGCGAACTGCGCTATACATATATATATATAATTTTATGTATTCAAAAGAGCTACTTCTCAGACTTGGAGTAGTTCGGAAAATGTCAAAAAAATGTTAGTTTGTATATGAATGAATCTCAGACATTTCTTGCTAAGCTTACACAATTGTTATCAAAATCTGGCAAAAGTGTCGTGTAACTATTCTTCAAATCAGATAGCAAACTGTATTTAAAGGCCTCTATTATCAATCATTATGGGATTTTATTGACTGATGTGGCGTTTTTTTTTTGAAGGCGGTCAAGAAAATAGTTGCTTCGAACTAAATATGAAGGTAAATGTGTTGCTGTTCGGGCGACATCAGTTTGATTTCTATTGAAAAATTGATGAATAAATCATAGCAGTAGACGAAAGGGAGTTGTTGCCGTGTTAATACCAAAAACCACTGCCCATAAATTGAAGTGTGTCTTACGAAAAGCCTCACAGAGACAACGATGAATGCCTTGTTAAAAATCTCTACAAGTGCTGAATTTATTAAAATGTAGTTATCGTCCGAGACAAGCTTCTGTCTTGCTTTCTTAAAAGCTGTGTAAAAGAGCTTCAGTACGCTAGTGTAAGCGTTCTCGCAAATCTGACGGATTTTTTAGTTCTTCACCTGGATTTGGGAATGCTCTTTACATCTTCTCAGCTATTATGAATGTTTTACCAATTTACCAAAAATAAGTTTTTATTAGTATTTGAAGTGTTTATGTTGAACTTGTTTAAGAAGAACATTTCGCTTAGTTATTAAACATAATAGCGTATACTACAAAATGGAATTACAAAAATAAAAAAAGAATGGAAAAAAATGCTGCGCAGAAAATGATCACATTTACGTCACGGACGGAAGAACGCGCAGAAAAAAATAAATAAATAGATAAAGATATACCTGCAACTCAACTAATGTGAAGGTTCACACTGAAGCTTTTCTACTCAGCATAGCGACTCGTCCGTTGTTAATTTATTGCGTTCTAGAAGAAGTGGAAGTTATACTTTGACTAAGCCAAAAGCCCATATTGATCACATATATTCAACATATGCAATACTTATTAAGCCATCCGTTAAAAAACTCCAAGACTTAATTACAAGAACAATACCAAACTTATGTTATAGTAGCTAAGGCGAGCATAACTCCATTTTTACATAAAAAGAATGAGAATAAAATGGTAAGACCGCGCTGCGTATGAGTTGTACGTAAAAATAACATATGGGTACGCAGTCCGACATGATGAACAGCTTTTTCAATGCAATAAAAATATTACTCATTTCACTTTTTAATATACGATATGTGTGCGTGTTGCATCTACCTAACTTGTGTGTGCTATCTGTCTCCGCCATCTATACAAAAATCAAAAAAAATCTTTAACGATGATTATTCAATCATTGTAGAATGAAAATGTTTATTTTTTATATAATTTTTTAAGAAGGAATTTCCTTACTTTTTTGAAAGCGAAAAATGTCCAGGAAACCCTTTTTATGTTAAACATTGCCGCAGGCACTCCCTATAAACAATTAGTAAAAAAACACGAAAGTCTTTCAAACAATAGATATGAAAATTGGGTAAAAAACAAGAGGAAAAAGCAAACACAGTAGTAACAGACAGTTGGTAGACTACTAACTACAAGAAGAGAAGCATGAAAAGCCAGGAATTTAGAAGAGAGAATGAGATTAACATGCAAACTATATACACAGTGCAAATGATACGTATGCATATGCATAATATGAAGATAAAATACGCAACAAACCACTATACGAGGTCAAAGAGCAGAGTTCGGTTTGACAGTCTGAGGTTTTCTATGGTTACCATATTGACTCGGTGTGTGGGTGGTGTTGCATTATAGGTATTCGTTTTTCATTTTATTTGTTTAAATAATTGTCTGTTTTTCATTTTTTGGAATAATAAAAATAAAGAAGAGAAAAAACACGGGTGCTAACAAACTGTCGTAAAGCATACACACCTACAGACGAATTTTATAAGGGTTTGTTCAACCCCAAACCAGCTGCGCCCGCTTGAAATGGTTAGATTGCGTTCTCTTCCTTTTTATTAACACTCTATACCCTGATGACATGCAATATTTGCCGAAGGGTCCAACACGTCATATTCGTTGTTATTGCTGTTATTGCTTTTGTCTTTTTAGCACATAGAGCCGCAATGAATAAGAACACACACACACACACACACATACACACACATACCCATGTACATGCATAAGCGCTTACATTTATATCTATCTGCCGTATGTAACTATGTACGCGTTTTATTATAAATATATTTTTTTATATTTTCGTTTGATGTACGCTGGGAGACGGATGAGAGCGAGAAAAAAATATTACATTCGTTTGCAATGGATTTTTGAAACAATCATAAGCGAATGTCGTTGCATTTAACTAATAAAAAATAAAAAAAAAAGTTAAAAAAACATCGAGAGAGTTTTAAAGCCCAGCTAATGCATATGTGTGGGCTCTTGTTTGCTCAAAATCATGGAGGGATAAATTGAAGAATAAAAGAAAATAAAAAAAGGAGAAAATATAAAATATATGAAAAGTGACAAAGACCCCTTGTGTGCTTATGCACAATTATGCATTGTGTCATTTTGTGTAACAATGAGAGTTAAGGCAACGACTGTACACAATAATGTCAACGCAACAACAATGAATTTATTAAATTATACTTTGTGTGCAATTAAGGCGTGTCTGCTTTTTCAACCAAACCATTATTTGCACAAGTTATAAAGACCAACACCCTGCCTTCAACCCAGTCGGTTCCGGTTCGTTGATTACATGAATTCTACCCTCTATACCTTTAGAAGGTCTTGTCTCTTGAATGTTTCTTCTTCATTTTCTAGATTTTTAATGCATGTGATCTATCTTTTAGTTTCGTTTCGTAGTTTTCTGACTTTAATGGCGGTCGTTTGTTTAATGTGACCCCCTGGTCGTAATTTCATTTTTCAAGGGTGTCTCTTGTACACTTTGTTGGTCATTTCGACATGCTTGTCTCGCTCTCCTTGATAAACTATTGAAATATCAACACTTAGCCAAAGTGAAAATATGAAAAATGATTGTTTAACTTGACTTTCCGTTTCTTTTTTTTTTTTTTTGCTGGGTATAGGGAAATATTCAATATAAGGCTTTTATATAAGTGTGTCAGAAGGCAAACATATCTATAATATGTCCGTCGGGTAGCACTAGGTGAGTAATCATAGTGCGGTCAAACGAAACATTTTAAATGTTTGCTTTTGTCAAATGAATGGGTGCGTTGATATTCTATCGAAATATTGTTGCCCTTCTGTCCGTTGTTGCTTTCACTATTTGCTGCCTGAAAATTGTAATAATACAAAAAAATGCAGTCCAAAAATCAGCTTAAAAAAACTTATATTTCGCTTTATTTTTCATCTTTTAATTGTAAACATTTTTTTTTTTTTAATTATTGGGTATTAAGGAAAAAGAAACGTAAATTTTTTTGTTTTGAATTTGAATTAACAACTAATGCTAGCAGGATAGAAAGGCGAACGGAGAGAGAAAACTCTGGCTTTCTTTCTACCATGGTATGGAAATTTAAACAGAATGTCTTACTCTATTTTAAACTGAAAAATAATGCAGAAGATACGGAGATGATTAAGCTGTCCTGGAAGAAAAGTGGAGCAAGCTATAAAGCAGTTGAAAAATGGTCTGCGACATTTCGTGCAAAAAAGTGTAGTTTCGAAGGCAATGAATGTTCGAATGCGTTCGTATTATACGCTCGCCCGTCTCTACCAAAAACAGCCTAGTAAAAAATCTTCAGCTCAGTCTGGGAATATATCCCGATTGCGGGGATCTCCAGACATATCCTTTTCTGATGACTATTTGAGAGAGACTACAAAATAAACATTATAATGAGCAGCGTACGTGGATTTAACGTTGCCCTCAAACCTGTTCGACTCTGTATAAATTTGCATGAAGCGAACTTTGGGAGAGAAAGTTTAAGTTTGTCATATATATTCTCAGTTGACAGCCAAAGAGAATAGGCGCGATTCTACGACAACGCGCCTAGAAATCCCATTTGCGACGGTACGCGCGGCTATTGTGACGAATCGAATGGATTAAACGTATTTATTAACTCTTGAGACCATCCACCAACTTTTATTGAAGTCATCCAGCCATGTTTTAGTCTGAAATTATTGTTTTCGCTTGTTTAGTCATTCCTTTCCAACATTCATTGACGCCGAAGCTGGCACGGCCACGTTTCGCAGCCACTACCCTGCCAGAGTGCCCGTACACAACTTTAGCTCGTCTTTCATTATTGGCGTATGGCGTTTGACCTTCAAAAGCAAACACTTACTAGCAGCCCGATAGTCGATTTTCTCTATTTTAATTAAAAAGCTCGCATCGAACCACTCAAACGATTATCAAACAATAATGGAGCAAAAAAAATGGTTGAAATTCTGATGAATACTAACGAACGCATGCACAGACGTATTCGCGAACTTTTATAAGCAAATGCTTCCCTTTTCATGTTCAGGCCGGTAACCTTTTAACTCCACTACGTAGCACGTCGTGTGAACTTAAGAATCAACGTTGAACAATAAAAATTGATCGAAACGTTTAAGTTATTGATAACGGAATCCAATAATATATTACTCTATTATTATTATTTTGAGTTTAGCTCACTTTTGATTTAGAAAACCAAATTTAATTTCATATTAATTATCTTTAAATCAAAATAAACTGAAGTTATTGTCTTTGTTTTTTTTTTTTTTGAATCCATTTGCTGGAAATTGTCATTTAATTCCCGTATTCACAAACACGTCCGTATGATGCGTGGAGAAGTAGATAAAGATATTTTTGGCAAACCCATTGCAGCGCATACGTCACTATGCAATTTCTTGTTTCTCACGTACGTAAATATATTTATCCTCTCGAACAAAACTCTCACATAAATTAATTGACAAAAAGTTTTGCGTGTGTTTGTTGAGACTTTAGTAAATACATTAAATTAATTATGTAATGTAAACAACAAAACTACATATTTCTACGAATGTAAGAAACTGTGTGAATAGAAGAAATACAACAACATGAATATAACAAACAAGGATTGAGGGGCTTAAAAAGAGGCATAAGAGAAACGGTGTTTATACGTATTTGTCTATACACGATAGCAGAACTAACTAGCATACCCACTTGAATATGCAGAATAAACATGAAATTATGCTATGACATCAAACGAAGTTTATATCTCCTCCCCCGACTTTAAATCCTATTTTATAACTTTATCTCACATACATACAATTGTAATATAAATAGGAAGAGAGACAGAGAGAGAGTGTGCCTCTATGCATACGCAACCAAATACAGTTATTATTCAGAGCCACCATAACATATTGCATTTATTTAGGGCTGAAATGAGTTTATTTTTGGCTTTGCTCTGTGTGCAAGTAACCACTACTATGTGACTGCAAGGGTGCATTAGATTACATTTGTGGAAAGAGATTTTGTGGCAATCTTCTGTGTACCGGTTACATTTTATGACTTATGTGTGAAATATGCTGATATTCTAAAGGATCTCAAAATTATGTTATGTTTTGTTGTGTTGTGGCGATGGTTATTATGTATCAACATGTGCAACGTGCATATTCTCCACATAACTTTGGTATTTTATTTAATATTTAAACACAGACACACACGCACAGGCGCACACAATGACGAAAATGCAAATACATAATAAATATAGGGCTGCATTGGTATGCTCGTGTACTCATAAGCATATGCTCACATATTCATGTTGTTTGATATTTTATGATGTTGCAAAATTTTCTTGAGCAAAAAAAAAGAAGCTGTTATAGTTGCACATACATACGACATCATTATGTGTTATTAAATTATGAGCACAAGGTATTAACAAGATATTGTGTGAATTTTATAATGATGGTAGAAAAGTAAAATGTCCTCAGGGAGTGCAAAGCATGTGGCAATACGAAACATTTAGTTAAAAAGCATCTTGTAACTTAAGGCAGACTTTATTCTACAATTTTACAAAGCAAATTTTTTCTTCACATCATTTGAGGCTAATGGATTTGCAAACCGTCACATATTTTATAAGATATGCTGACTTTATCATACACACCTTTAATTCAACTTTCGCAGCAAACGCTGGAGAGTGCGATGATGCTCAACTTCATTATGCTGTTACAAAACAACAGTATACGCCACTGACTTACTTGTAATTGTACTTTTTTTTGTATACGACTCAGAGATATCCCCCGCAAGTGATTATAGGAGCAGAGGATTGGTAAAGATGAATAGCATTTGCGTATCAGATGCGACGCTTGCTTCAAAGGCGGCTGTTTCGTTTAAAGAACGACGCGCGAATAGGTGATAGGGCAGACAATTCTATTGCAAGTGAGTGAGAACGCTGAGAAAGCAAATCTTGCCCTACATGTGCCTAAGTATAAGCACTACACGGCTTATTTCACGCATATGCTAAAGCATACCGAGAGCTTTGAACCCACTTCCATCGCCCATTAATTTCTGCAATATTCGTTGTATAGGATCATGTAAGTGATATTGTAATGTCAACCTGATAGGGGCACAAATGAATAAATCAGATTTTCTGTCATCCACAGAGCACCTGAAAAAAGGAAGTAAGAAGAACAGCGCTTCGTGATACTTCCGCATCTCAGTGATATTTGCTTCAGGTCAATTTTTATGTGCAGCACTGGATTAAAAGTAATAGTAGGTGTGTCCACCAAAGTCGGAAAATTTGAAAGGGCAACGAGAATTTCACAGATCCGCCGGCGATCTATATATATAAAATTTGACAGGTCAATTTCTACAACATATAATTTTTAAAGTATAATAACAATTAAATTCATGACAAGCACGACATATATCCCACAACGCGCAAAAGTATCGTATCAGTATAGGGTACATCAACAACTTTTATGACTGGCAGTAATGGCCAAAATGATCATACGAAAGATGAAATTGAACGCTCATGTGTGGTGTGCCTGCTGGTTTCTTGGTTCCTTTCCTGACTATCCAAAAACTTGATAATAAAACTAGAATGTCTGCGTGTTACTGCTCTTGCAGGGAAGAATTTTCTTGGATATACAATATATACAAACGTATGCCGCTAATTATTTTAACACAAAAAAATTCCGCTAAAGCAATACGACAAGTCTGAACTTTTACTTAGATATCGACTTGGTGTGCAAGCTTTCTTTTTAGCAATAAGTTGCTCATATGAAATATTGCAACCATAAAATCCCTTTATGATGTTACGCTCTGCGTTTTGGAAAGTTTCAAGCAATTTTTGTGTTGTTCATTTTTCTTCTCTACCTAGCTTTAGTTAAAATCGTCTTACACTCTCCTATCATTTATTTCATTTCATTCTATCTCAACTTTTTCTTTACTTTCGAAATATTAACCAGAAACTACAGTAAATTCCCATAAACATATTGAGGTCATTTTAAATTCTACTCAGCGAATAAGTGTACAACAAAACGTATTGTATTCATTTTTATAGGGAATAATGGGTTTATATGAATTTTTCCTGAGGAGTCTCTCTCTAAAAAATTTTCGTCTAAAGCCCTTAACATCAAGTGCGTCTGAGGGCATACTTTAACCGGAGCATAAGATCTATATAGTTTTGTTTGTTTTGATTCTTTAATTTTTTCGTGTTTGTTCGTTGTTTTGTATATTTATTCAAACGTATGCATATGCATGCAAGCATATGCTTGCTTATTTATATATAGTTTAATTGCTGGATATAAAAGTCTGGAGTTAACGCTAAGTGTTATCATTTTGCCAACTAAACTAACCATGCATTAGCTCGAAAACGTATGCAAGCAGCCGCACACGTACAAATACACAAAGAAAATAGCAAACATGACCAAATAAAACAGTATGTGGAAATTGTGCTAACAAGTGCATACAATTTGTTAATGTCAGTGAGGGTGAAAAACGACTAAACGACAACAACAGTAGCAGTAACTGTAGAATTATAGTAATAGTGGCAGTAAAACTTTCTTTCAACTGCAACAACATCAACAATAATAAAAAGCATTTATATGACCCTTGGAAAAGCGCAACAAATTTAAACTTAATTTAAAGCATAAAACTACACAATAACGGCACAGTAGGTATAACTAAAGTAACTCGGCAGCTTACGTGTACATATTATATTCTATATAATATACTGTGAGTAAATCCACCAATTAGCACTAAATTAATGCCTTGTTAAGAAGAGCTGAAATCTTTTTAAAAACAACAATTAATTTTTTTTTCTATGTCATATGCAGGCTTTACGTTGGTTATTAAATTAGAGAAGAGGTTAATTTTTCAAAGACTTGCTTGCACAACAAATTTGAAATTTATAAAGGTCATGAAAAACTGCTGGATATATCTACAGCACGGGGAAAGTAAAGCATTACAACAAAGGTTCAAAGACACAAGTTTGGAAGCATTTTCGAAATATTTTTCCTATGGACAGTTATTAGTCGCACCGAAACTAATGACAGTTAAACTGCGTTGGAGGTGTTTAGCAATAAAGATCAAGATTCCATAATCGTCAGAATAGTAAGAACCATTAAGGGTGGAAACGACTGTAAATTTATCAGACAATATTTTGCCTTTAGAATATCCCCACCAAAGGTCTTATCTGAAAGAAGTGTGTTCTTGGAAATTTCGGGCTTTTGCCGTTCAGAAAAGACTGCCTGAGTTCAAATGAATAACTGCTGAGGAATTGCAGCCGAACATTTTATGTCCTGATTTCAAACTTCTTACTCACAGAAGCCCCTAGGAAATGTTTTTGTTCATTTAAAATTTAAAATTTCAATTAAAAATATGTCAGCGTAGCTTCATCGAAATGACTTTTAGGCGAACGTGAGGCTGAGAGTGATTCGAAAGTTTTCGAAGTTTCTGCCAAGAAACTCAAAGCTTGACATTAAAATTGTTGGTGTTGATTATCACTTCAGCTATTAAATTATACATATTTTTCTTTCGTTCTCTTCATCATTTGGCAACTTGTATAGTATAAAAGACACTATTCCGTATGTCTTCTACAGATCCTCTGAAAAATTCACTTTCGGGCATAAAATTCACCACATTATTAAAAGTGTAACTTTGTCCTCTTGATAGCTGAAAATAGTTACTAGAGATTTTGTGGAACAACTTCGGGACGGAAGCTCTTCAGACGAATCTTGACACGATACAGATTCTGTCGATAGTGTACACGGTAACTATATATGTTGTAGCCGAGCTGGGATGAGAAAAATTATTTGAACATGAAAGAACGATAGGACTACAGTCTGATGAGGAAAACCAATAAAAATTTATTACCATATATTAAAAAACATGCCAATAACAGGTATCAAAACTATACTCGCTTATATATTTCCGTTTGTACCTTTTCGTTTACGCATCGTACAATTTTTTCGATTGGTTAATTTAAACGTATTAATAAAGATTGTGCTTTAATCTCCTTTTGGGCGAAAGTTGCACTTTTTCATTCAATCACTTGCCAAACGCACAAGAAGCAATAAAAAAGCGATGGTTTTGTTGTCACCATTTTTGAATGTAATAATTGAGAAAAAATACTTTAAAAATAATAATTTCATTCTTAAATGTACACTCAGTAACCTTCTCCAATATTATTATTCCATTGCTTTCGTTCCTAATTCAAAAAAAAAATTCGGAATTATGGATCTTTTTAGGTTATTACAACGCCGTTAAAGTCGCGATAGGAGAAAGAACGGACGGAATACTCCAAAGTTTTTCAATATTTGTTTCAAAATAATAGACTTTTGTAATATTAGGTCGAGTCATATATAACTTCCGATGGTAGATAAGTAGAATCTACTGTTCGTATTTACTCATTATAAGCCACCGAAACCTTTAATTCTAAGGCTGTAGAAAATTTCTTCCAGGCCAAGCCAAGCACATTTTAGAAGGAAGGAATTTATAAATTGCTAGGAAGATGGGAGAAGGTCATACATAATAGTGGCGAATACATAATAAATTAATACAATTTGGTTATTCAATTAAACCAAAATAAATGATTGATAAACAAACGGAAATTACTTATGACTCGAACTAATGTTTAAATATGTGCTTAGCATTCTTGAATATTGCTATCCGGCTGCCATTTCTTACATCCAAAAAATATATTAATATAAAATGCCTTTATATCCTGCACCACTTAAGTTTGTTCGTGTGTATGTAACACTCGGAAGAACTCGAGATAGATCTACCTTTCTCTATACCGATTCAAAAAAAGATTCTAATCTTGTCTGTCCGTCTGTCCCTTTCTGGTTCTACGGCTTTCGCTTAATAGATATAAAATTATATATGGCAACAATATTCTGGACAATTCAAATTCGATTCTTAAAAAATGAATGCTTAAATAAAGGCATTTACTGCACTAAGAACTTTTTTAGTAATTACAGAGAGTAATTTATTTTAATATTTTTTGTTTTGTAATTAAATATTTCTTTCAATTACTTTTCTAACGGATGTCACAAAAACTTTAATACACTTTATATACGATTTCTTTGAGCGAACCCCTAACAAAAAACAATAAAAGCATGAAAAGTGAATTTCACTCTCGTAGTTACACTAAAATACCATTTGTCCCTTGTTTTTTTAATTAAGTTAAGTGACGACATATTTTACGCAGCCTAACCAAACAAACAGTTTAAATATAATTTGATTAAGTTAAAGACAAAAGTAAATTTTAGATTTCTATCTCTAACTCTCTTGTTTTACCCTTCAGGAAAAATAGGACACAAAGGCTTTTTACGACTTGTAGTCTTGTAATAAATTTATGATCATATAAATAAATTCTACAACAGTGCATTGAATGGATGAACACACTGTCACTCTTTAAGGTTCTTTACATTTTGCTTAACAATTAAATATAATTGAAAATTTTCGGTTGAAAAATATGATGCCGAAAACGTGATTTCCTTAAAGAAACAACAAATAACTGTCTATTTTAAGTGCTGTTCTATCTTTCAAACAAAAAAAAGGGAAAACAATTCAAATAAGCATACATACATGTACACAAATATGTTTACTCGAGTACGTAGATTGGGGCAGGAATTACGTGCCGGTAACTCGCTAAGCAAACGTGCGTTAAAATTTGCAAAAACGTTACACAAAATTCTAATAACATCCTTTTTCTCCTGGTTTGTTTTATCTAAAAATATTTATTCGTAAAACACACGCATTAGCTCTTGAAATCCGAACGAACTCAGGTTCATTACTATCATCATCATTATGTGTTCTTGGTGTTGTTGCCTGATTGCTATTGACTTTGATGGCTTTCTAAAGTACACTCTCTGCTGCCTGCCTGGGTTATCAGATTTTTCAATTTGCTGTTAATTACGCTCCTTTACTTTCGTTTTCAACCTTCACTCTCTCCCATTCCATTTCTTACCTAAAAATGAGAAAAAAACATTGCAAACAAATTTCATCGCGTTCGTTATGTTAAGAGGAACAAAATTATATACCTTTCATTGAGAGGACTGACGAGATACTAATTTTTTTCATGCCATTTGCAAATACGCATTGGATTTTGCATAAAGTGTACACAGTACGTTTTTCAAGATATACTGAGCTGGCGGAATATAAAACTGAGAATGAAATTTCTCTCAATGAAAATGAAATTACAAAACTCGATGTAGAGATCTTCGTATTTTTAAAAATTTTACTATCAAAATAAATGGTTCGCCAAGAAAGGGCGGGATTCAGTTTACTTTGAATTAAACATTCAACTTATTTACAAAAAGAAGCTAAATTTTTATTATACATTGCCAAGTAGTATATAACTTTAACTTTGCCAGAAAAAGTTCCATCACGGAAAGGAAATTATATTTACTGATGAGGCACTACCTACCTAAAAAAGAAAAATTATTGAATTTGCAGTAAAGGCAAGTCAAGAGGGATTTTAAAGAGACCAATGCACTCTTTACGCAGTACAGTTTGCATTGTTCTATGGGCTGGGGATGTGATTGGGAGGGACTTCTTTCAATATGAATCTAATAAGTGCTTGCATGTATTTTGATCAGCGGCATCTATTAGTGAGAGTGATAAAGTAATTCGAAGTATCCATGTCCACAACGAGTAAATTTAATGATTTTGACTCTCTTCTAGCTAAAATAACAGTTTTCCACAATATTATTCAGTCACTCAGTGTATGCAGACGCTAATCGCCAAACGCTCAAAAATGCATTTTCCAAATTCATTACTTTTGTTATTTAGTTTGAAGAAATCTGCTGCTGAAGGCCATCAAACACTTTTAGAAACTTCTCCAAGCTGCTCCATCATATGCCATCTAGGGGTTCTTTGGATTGAGTGGTGATAAGCAAAACCTTTCGAAAATTCGCGTGTGTGTTTTCCAATTATTCGTATGAACATTTTGAAAATACGTAGAGAGGGAGCGAACGTAATATGAACCAAATATTTAACTTTATCAAAACAATTAAACTAACCATCGAGTTTATGTTCTTTAAAAAATAAAGGCTACAGTCGTGGTTAATAGAGCTCATTATACTTTAATGTCGGAATTTATTTCTTTTAGCAAAATCTGTTGGACAAGGAAAACTTTTTTTTGTTGCTTTGACTACTGCCCCTTGAATATTTCCATAAATAGAGAATTCACATTTTTATAACCAATGCGTGCAAATTTTCTGCTTGGAAACTCGATGTTGTCAATTGAATGACAGCGAACATGATTTATCATTTGTAATGCTTTGTGTGAGCAAACTTTGTTTTTATATAACGTTCGGCAACTGTTCGTTTTACTTGAAAATTTGTGGTAAATTAGATCACCAACAAAAGTGTTGTCATATTTTTTTTCAGCGCTCGGTATTACGTAACTTTATGGGCTCAAATAACGGCTGAATTGGTGCGTTTAAAACACGATTCTAACTTCATATTTATTCGTACAAGCTGGGCATAACGACCAATTCATCTTCCGTTGAAATAGGTTGCCCGAAATTTTTTAAAATTAATAAATATTTTCGATTTGCAAAAGCACGTGTCTAACACCAGCAGACGAAGGTCCTTAGTAATATCACTCCCACAAACTCGCTTCTTTTTTTTTTATGTACACTACACGTGAAAAACGCTGATTGTCAGAAAGGCGTTTAGGGAGAGAAGGTGGCGAAGGGAGGTGTGGTGACAGCCTTATGCTTTCCCTCAGTAAGTTTTAAGCCTTTATCGACTAACCAGAATTATGAGCGCTAGAGCGAACTTCCGAGCACACTGAATTGACAGTAGCGACCTTTAGTTACCCGTGCCGTTTTGATTGAAATTGAATGAGGTGCCTCTGGATAATCCAGAGCAGCCAGTAGGCGCAAATACGGTATAATATACGGGACATTTGCAGGCATATTAACCGGCGAAAAGAAAGTCTTGCCAATATAAACTTTGTATAATCCGTTATTCACTTTTTTAAAAGGCGCACAGCAGTCGCTGTTAATAATTTTGTAATTGAGCCCTCCATGACACGCGAAGTAGACGGCGAGCACGAATTTAATATCCAATAAAACCATATTTAAATATAATTTTTATAAGTTAGTCCATTGCCTAAAGCAATTCAGCTCAGACTTTACTGTTACTATCGTTTCGAGAATAAACCAAAGATAAGGCTGCAATAACGATTCCTTATCAATTAAATGTGATATGCGGATATTTCCAATTAAGCACAACATATCGATTTCTTTTTCGATCGGACCAAAGCAACGCGATTGCACTCGCATAGACTCTGGCAGAATATAAAACAATTGAACCACAAGAACAACAAGGCAGTACTAACATCACAACATATTCTAACAAATTTAATTTTGCTTCCACGTCGCTATTTAAAGGATGGAGATGACACGAAACAGTTTTTGCAATTAAAGTGCAAAGATTTAAATCGTGTCAAGAATTGAATTCAAAGAAAAGAAGCGTTTACGAATCATTCTGTATGGAACTGTCGGGTCTTAAGTACCTTTCCCGGCCAAGTCAATACAGTCATTATAAGAAATTAAATAATTTTAATTATTATCTGAATGGAGAGAAGTTATTAACAGATTATAAAAGATTATTCAAATAGTCCTTTGTTCAAAAACCTATAGTAAACTAAACTTCGCTTTATTAATGCCGAATTAAGTTAAACAAATCCTATTAGCTTTTGCATTGTACAAAATATATATATTTTAAGACTAGTTTTTTAAGCTGAGTAAAATTTTTGCCCGAAATGCAAAAGGATTCTCAAACTTTTTCTCATTTTCTTACACATACGTGTACGAACACTTCTTGACATATTTGGATTTGAAGTCAAAATCCCGCAAAAAACATTTATTTTCCATTTCATATAAGTCATGGTAAGGCAAGGCGAAGAATGTATGCAGTCTGTAGCTAAAGTTTTTTGTTGTAAACAAAATTTAGTTTTTATGTTAAAGTATTTGCTTAGGCGTTGGGCACACATGAACCCATCCATACATACAACGTATTGAACAGAAAATGTACACATACACACAAGCATGTGAGAATTCACCAGAGCATGCAATAGAGTAGAATTGAAGGAGAAAAAGCATAAATGCATCAGAATTGAGAGTAAATGTGTACTTGCCTTCGAGATGACTATGTAAGAAAGAAAATTTTTCAAAATATAGTATTGCACATGTGTGAGTGAAGATTTTGCATAAAATAAAGAAAGATAGAAAAAACTTTTCGGATCGAATTTTCTAGTTCAATAATTGTTTTGAAAAAAAGTAAAAAGTATGGTGGTTAAGGAGGTCGAAGGGAGAAATTTTACCATTTGGGAAGTTTTATTTATCTGTTGCAGGTGTTTTGACAACGGGAATGGAAAATTTTTTTAGATTGATATATAAATGTTAGTGTGCATGCAATCGTCTGTCTATTTGACTTTTTTATATATGTGTGTATTCTGTACTTTGTTTTTCCCCCTTCTCTCATTTATTTTTTACAATTTAAAATTTTATTTGCTTTACTAGTTAAGTGGGTGACTAAGAGAGGCGTTCCTTTCTAAACGCACAATTGCCGCATTGCTGTCCCGGTATATGTATGCATTTAGTTGAGCCGTTAAAGTTATTTACACATTTGGCGGTTACGGGTTTTTTAACCCTAGTTAGTCTAGTTTTACCTTTCTCTGCCCAAGCCCAAAAAATGTAGTGTTGATTGACGACAGATAAACAACACGAAATCGTGCTCTCATTACCCACTACATCAAGTGCATATTTATGTATGTAAATCATTTGCTAAAGTGTGAACAAGTCTGATTATGAAAATTCCAGCGTCAACGTAAAGGTAAATATTCTTTTAAATTACTTTTGTTGAAAGTTATTTTATAAACTGGCAAGTTCTTAAGCGAAAATATATAAACAGTAGTTAGTTGTGATTATCTCTAGCGTTTTGTATCAACGTCAACTCATGCATATTTTTCATTTTATTGAAAATTCTCGGTGTTTTCTGAAATCTACAATCTTACTTAATATCTTTCTCAGCTCTGAAAAATGATATGAGGAAATATAAAAATTATTGCATTTTCGAATTGACTTAAGCATGTCTGTTTTCCTGAATCGACTTAAGCTCCTCTTTGCAAAAAAAAAAATTTGCAATTTCCGCATACTAAACCGAAATGAGAAATTTCGACTAAATGGGAAAAATTTGTAAACTTGCTCCGATAAGAAAGCAGTTGCTATTTTATGACGTAAATTTATCCATAGTAACAACTTGAAATAGAAACTAACTGCAACGAATTTGGAACAAGTAGGTCAAGTTTTTGTATCTAATATTATATGAAGTGAGCCTCTAATTGGCAAATAGTCTTTTTAGAACACTATGACGAAGAGTTCACATCAGCTCACGGTGTGGGTCGTCTCGTGTATAAGTTTGAAAATTGAATTTTGCTTTCATATGGAGAAAAGCTATATGCTTCCGCACTTTCATAGAAAAATAAATGAAGCATTCTCTTAGGCGAAGCGGTGTAAGATATTTAATCTGTGGTTATGCCCGAATACAAGGTTTTGCATGTTTTATAATTAGTTAGTTTATGGCTCCATTCATTTTTCTCTCTTCTCATTGCCTTCATTTTTATCCCTTCCAATATTTTGTTGCCTTTATGCTCCCTTCTTCTATCTCTCTTTTCTTAATTTGCTTCTGTCTGCATTCTTTTATGCTCTTTCTTCTTTCTTTTCTTTTCTTTTCTTTTCTTTTCTTTTCCTTTCTTTTTTTTCCTTTTCTTTTCTTTTCTTTTCTTTTTTTTTCTTTTCTTTTTTTTCTTTTTCTTTTCTTCTCCTTTCTTTTCTTTTTTTTTCTTCTCCTTTCTTTCCTTTCTTTTTTTTTTCTTTTCTTTTCTTTTCCTTTTTTTTTTTCTTTTCCTTTCTTTTTTTTTCTTTTCCTTTCTTTTCTTTTCCTTTCCTTTCTTTTCTTTTCTTTTCTTTTCTTTTCTTTTCTTTTCTTTTCTTTTCTTTTCTTTTCCTTTCTATTCTTTTCTTTTCCTTTCTTTTCTTTTCTTTTCTTTTATTTTCTTTCCTTTTCTTTTCTTTATTTCTCTTTTCTTTCCTTTTCATTTCTTTTCTTCCTTTTCCTTTTTCTCTCCCTCTTTCCTGTTTTTTTCCTTTCTTTCTGTTTTCTTCTACAACTATAGTACTTCAGACATAAACTTCCAAACAACGTGTAAAAGAGTCAATTGTACTTATGCCCAAAAGCGCATATATAGAGGTCGTTTAATGTGCTCTTGTCACTTTCAGTATTACAGCTTTTAACACAGCTGCTAAAATCTTATAAGAAGATTTGTATCAATTTTTAAACTGGTTCAAATTTTAACTATACTAACTAAAAAAACAAAAGCATATCAAAATAAAGAGGAAGTGAGTAACAAATACTTGATACCTCGTGGAATTTAAGTGAAAATTTTCGTCGTTGCATCAATGAATAAAAAGCCCAAAAATATGTGCTCGTTGCCTCGTCTTCATTTCCTTTTTTTGTAAAATTTCAAAGCGGATTCTTAAATTTTGCCGGCACGGGAATGTTAGTCAGACAGGCGTGGAGATGGACGGACGAATATGTCTAGATCGATTTAGAGTTTGATACCTTATAAAGCCTTTGAAACGTTCTCTTGAGGCTACAAAAGAAGGTTTTTATTTCGAACATATCTTATGCTTTTTTCATTTTCTCTGTATTGGTAGCCATTTGTTAATATATGCACAAAAGCCATTGGAAACAAACCTAGAAATGCTGAGGTGGTAAAATGATGAAATCACCCATAAAACAATACAAAGTAAAATAAAAGCAGAAAAGAAGCACCAAAGAGATTTGTTGTTGCATACATACTGTCAATAGCATGTCCAAACTCAAGCCTACACAAAAGCGCATTACACAGGCACACATATGATGAACTCATTAATTATTTATACTTTGAACGGTGTAATTATATGCACAGTATAACAGAATATATAATTGCCCCCGTGTTGTGGCTCTGTGCAAGTGGATGTATACGCTTTCACTTTCCCCCCCATTAACGAATTGTGTTCAATAAGCCGTGCGATAGTCTTTCGTGTATATGAACGAATAAAAAATTTATAGACAGAATCCTTACACAACCGCATATCATCACACATATTGTACGCCTGCATATGAGTAAGTCTTCTTTCCTTTCTTTCCGTTCTCTTTCCTGTTTAAATCAGCTTACTGTTTAAGTTTCTTTTTGTTATTGTTACCACTTTCATATCCACCCTCGAAGGTTAGAGGCAAACTACGTTGGTCGCTCTGCTTGCAACGTAAGAAAAGTACACGTTTCGCAAATCACAGCGATATATGTTAGGCTACTTAAAAGTTTAAAGAAGAACTGAAACGTGTTGATTAGTTTGCGTCAAGTTTGAAGAATTTGCTTGAACATCTACTATTGGCTGGTATCAGCCTGGCGAATTCATTTGCGAGAAGCATCCTGCTAATTAGAGTAATGTTCTATCAAAATCAAGCATCTCCCATTACACTATTACATGGGGAGCGGAACTATGGGGTCCCCTGGTTTACCCATAGAAGTGCCGAAACCTTCACCTCTTCGTGGTGCTCCCTATAAACATTTTCTGCTGCATTATGACTCTCTTTGGCTTTTCCTTAACGAGTCGCACAGTCAATGGCAAAGAAAGGTTTAAGGCTTTCTATCTATAACCTAG